>SJYX01004764.1:6963-51459 GCA_006410675.1 Oreotragus oreotragus
ATCACGATGGTGTGATCACTCACCTAGAGCCAGACATCCTGGAATGTGAAGTCAAGTGGGCCTTAGGAAGCATCACTACGAACAATGCTAGTGGAGGTGATGGAATTCCAGTTGAGCTATTTCAAATCCTGAAAGATGAGGCTGTCAAAGTGCTGCACTCAATATGCCAGCAAATTTTGAAAACTCAGCAGTGGCCACAGGACTGGAAAAGTTCAGTTTTCATTCCAATCCCAAAGAAAGGCACTGCCAAAAGAATGCTCAAACTATATACACAGTACTAGGTATAAAACAGGTAACTAATGAGAACCTACTGTATAGCACAGAGGGGAAAAAAAAGAAGGTAATCCATTTGGACTGTAGCCTGCAAGGCTCCTCTGTCCATGGAATTCTCCAGGCAAGAATACTGAAGTGGGTTGACATTCTGTTCTCCAGGGGATCTTCCTGATCCAGGGATCAAATCCAGGTCTCCTGCATCACAGGCAGATTCTTTACCATTTGAGCCACCAGGGAACCCCTAGGACATATGTTAAATTAACCTTCTGCTGTGTGACTCAGGGAACTAAAACCGGGGCTCTGTAACAACCTAGAAGGGTGGGATGAGGAGGGAGGTTCAAGAGGGAGGGAACATATGTATACCTTCGGTTGATTCATGTTCATGTTTGTAGAAACCAATACAATACTATAAAGCAATCATCCTTCAATTAAAGATAAATAAAATTTAATGTGCATTCCAATATACATTAGGTGCAAACAAATAGTTTTTTATTGCACTTATTCATGCACTGGAGAAGGAAATGGCAACCCACTCTAGTGTTCTTGCCTGGAGAATCCCAGGGACAGGGGAGCATGGTGGGCTGCCGTCTATGGGGTCACACAGAGTTGGACACGACTGAAGTGACCTAGCAGCAGCAGCAGCAGCATAGAAGGTACTTAGAATAGTCCAACTCAGAGAGTCAGAAAGCACACTGGTAGATGTCTGGGGCTGTGGGGTGGACGGGTGGGGAGATGGAGATGGGAGTTCATGTTTAATGGAGGCAGAGCTTCAGTTTAGGAAGGTGAAAAACTCAGGAGGGTGGGTGACAGTGAGAGCTGCTCAACAATGTGAATGGGCTCAGTGTCATTGAACTGTACTGTTAAATATGGCTGAAATAGTATATATTATGTGGCTTTTAAGATCTTCCCTGGTGGCTCAGACGGTAAAAGCATCTGCCTATAATGCCTACCACGTGAGAGACCTGGGTTCAATCCCTGGGGCAGGAAGATCTCCTGGAGAAGGAAACGGCACCCCACTCCAGTACTCTTGCCTGGAAAATCCCATGGATGGCGGAACCTTGTAGGATATAGTCCATGGGGTCGCAAAGAGTCGGATACGACTGAGCGACTTCACTTCACTATGTGACTTTTAGCACAGTAAAAAGCTTTTTAAAGAATACCTATTTCAAGTTGGAGAAGATAGCATAATTATGTATGTCTTGGCAATGAGCTGGAAACCAGAGAGAGAAGGAAAAGCTGAAGATGCCAGAGAGGAAGCAGGGCTGGTGTTACAGAGCCACCAGGGTCGACAGCCAGGACACCAAGAAGGGGGGCTCCCTCAGAGGCCGAGAGCGCGAAGGGGGCTCAGCGAGCAGCAGCTGCGCCCTGAAGTGCAGACACCGGCGGGAGGCTCGGGCTCACCCAGCTCCACCACGCTAGCAGCTTCCTCAGCAACTCAGAAGGGCTGTGGGAATATCTGAGACAGTCACTGAGTGGGAACCACAGGAAAAGGAAAGGCGTTTCTAAAGGCCAGAGCAAGCCCAACGAAACAGTTCAACACTCATGCCCTGAGCCCCTCCCAAGTTCTCAGTGAAATAGGAAAATGCATGAAACAAGGCCATCTGCAGCAACACGGATGGAGCCAGCGACGATCATACTAAGTGAGGTCAGAGAATGACACATATTACACGATATCACTTAACGTGGACACTAAAAAATGATACAAATGAACTTATTTAAGGAACAGAAATAGACCACAGACTTAGAAAGCAAACTGGTAGTTACCAAAGGAGAACGGCATGGAGGCATCAAACAGGAATGGGCTTAACATACACACATAGGCAGACACTCAACAAGGACCTACTGTACAGCATAGGAGCTGTACCCAATATTTTGTAATAACCTATAAGAGAAAGGGATATGAAAGTATATATATATATATGTGTGTGTTGGGGGGTGCATATATATATATATATATATATTCAGACATATCTGAATCACTTTGCTCTGTACCTGATGCTAGCACAACATCATACATCAACTATACTTTGAAAAAAAGATTGAAGAGTAGTGGCATTTGGTTCACTTACACAGCATTTTGACAACAGGATATAAATGCAACAGGAAGAACTGACAGGCTGTCTGAGACACCACGCACACGGCTCGTAAATTAACTTCTATGAACGGTGTCTGTGTGTGAGATGCAAGGGAAAGTCTTCAGTGACACATTTTTTTCCTTGGTTGTTCCTAAAAGCATTTGAGATGACTAACTTGGCACATTAGTACTCTGTTCTTCTAGGGCTAAGGAAAGTATTTATCAGCTTCTTATTCATTTTGTATTCTGATGGTGTGACCACGTGTCATAGCACACCATTTATACACAGTGTGTACACACAGGGCAACACATTAGCAGAACCTTTGGTGTTTATAGTAAATTCCCAAATGAAAATACAGACAGACTAGAAAAGCCCTAGGCATACGCCTTCACACCACGTGAAAAATAAATGCTGGACTTCCTTGGTGGTCCAGTGGTTAAGAATTTCCCTGCCAATGCAGGAGAAGGCAACGGCACCCCACTCCAGTACTCTTGCCTGGAAATCCCATGGACGGAGGAGCCTGGTGGGCTGCAGTCCATGGGGTCGCTAAGAGTCAGACATGACTGAGCGAGTTCACTTTTGCTTTTCACTTTCCTGCATTGGAGAAAGAAATGGCAACCCACTCCAGTGTTCTTGCCTGGAGAATCCCAGGGACGGGGAAGGCTGGGGGACCGCCGTCTATGCGGTCGCACAGAGTCGGACATGACTGATGCGACTTAGCAGCAGCAGCAGGGAAAACAGGTTTGATCCCTGGTCTGGGAATATTGCACGTGCGGCGGGGCAACTAAGCCCATGCAGCACAACTGCTGAGCCCACACTCTAGGGTGCGTGAGCCACAGCTGCGTGTGCCCTAGAGCCGGAGCTCTGCAGCAAGGGGAGCCGCCTCAGTGAGAAGCCTGCCTCCCTCCACGAGAGAAAGCCTGAGCACAGCCGTGAAGACCCAGCGCAGCCAAAAATAAGAGTTTTTCAAAAGTAAATACTATAAATGTTTTATATTTCTGTGTGTATCTGGTGCCACAGAGTGTATATTCAACTCCTGCTCGAGCATCACTGGAAATTTTAAGGAAATTCCTTGTGATTCCATTTTCTTTGCTTTCGAAAAAGTGAACTAAGTTGCAAAGGAGAAGAGACATGCCCACCTCCTCCCCAAATAGGAATAAGAAATGTCACTTGCCACTCATTTCCAGAAAGTATCTTGCGTTCATCAGCATTCGGCCTTGAGGTTTCAGCTCTAACTGGTGGAAGGAAGAAAAGAAACACGGGTCAGAGCGTGAGGCAAGTGCTGAGCTGAACGACATCCCAACTGAGGAGCTGGGTGAGGCAGGAGATTTCCAGCACAGCTCTGTTCCCTTTCATTTTGCTCACTCACGTTATCATCAAAGCAGCACAGCATCCACAAATATAACCTCTCTTTTATCAAAACACCTCAGCAGCTCATGAATTTGATTTGGAGATCAAAACTTCCTTAAGGCCATGTCCGACTTTCTGCGGCCTGATGGACTGCTGCCTGCCAGGCTCCTCTGTCCATGGAATCTCCCAAGCAAGAATACCGGAGTGGGTTGCCATTGCCTCCTCCAGGACATCTTCCTGACCCAGCATCTCCTGAGTTGCAGGCGATTCTTTACTGCTGAGCCACCAGGGCCTCTAGGTTAATAGGGGTATTAAATGGGAGTGGCCTTTTACTTTCACATGGAGAACCTGCTTCCTTTGTCTACTAAGGGAAACTTTAGATTGGTCAAGGAAGGGATTAAGAATGTATATATTTCAGTATGATTATGTAGAAGGGACCGGACAAAGTGACCTGTTAAGGGATGATGCAGATTACGTGATGTGACGTAAGGGACACATGGCAAATCTGGGAAGACCTGACTAACCACTAATAATATAACTAAACTGTAACACAGCATTGTTCACACGCTAAAAAAAAAAAAAAAAGGTGAACTGCAGCCCATTGCTGATCATTACATCTATGGGTAACTAGAATAACTGAAAAATAGCAAGAAGGGTCTGGTTGAACTCAGGACTGAATATAAATCATGGTTAAATAATTCAAAGTCATGGTTATCTTGTACCTTCCACCAGACCTTCAAAGATATTGGAGAAACTGACATAACAGCAATGCCAATCGTACAGCATCACTACTATTAGAATTTTATGATGTGACAAGCTTGTACCACTTGCTTAACTACACATTCCCATGAAAGCTTAAATTTGTTCTTGGTGTTCAGTTGCTAAGTTGTGTCCGACTCTTAAATGGCTTAAATAGATTAGTGAAAAGAGAAGGGCCTTTGACATCAAGTACATATACCATTATTCTCTGGCTTATGGAATAATAAATAATGGAGGCAAAAATAAAACTAGAAGAACGTGGGATAGGGGCTCATTCCCAGAGGAAGTGGGAAAAACTGGTACCAGGTGACTGCAATGCTCCCAATATTCAGGAATTAGTGGTGATAGAAGAAATTAAATCAGTGAGCTGCTGAAAAAACAGCCTCCACAGAAAGTCAGATTACATCACATTTATGAGTGAGTGGGGGATAACCACACCAACAGGGAAAACCCTGGGAAAGCAGAAAGAAAATATCGATGTTTGGAAACTAGATGGTGACTGTGGAGGTAAGAGGCAATTCTGAGAAAACCTTGTTTTTTTTTTTTTTAAATAGAGAAACTAATTTTAAGAAAGCAGATTTCAACAGAAGCAAGGGAAACTAAGTCCAAAGCAATCTGTTGATGCTTAAACATGATAAATAAAAGTGAACTAGGAAATAACCTTGAACATAACAAAGGTAGAAAATATAAGAAGGTTGCCAGTAGTTAAATGTGGATCCGAGGGCTTCAGTTCAGTCGCTCAGTCATGTCCGACTCTTTGCAACCCCATGAACTGCAGCAAGCCAGGCCTCTCTGTCCATCACCAACTCCCAGAGTTTACCCAAACCCATGTCCATCGAGTTGGTGATGCCATCCAACCATCCTATCCTGTGCTGTCGTCCCCTTTTCCTCCTGCCCTCAATCTTTCCCAGCATCAGGGTCTTTTCCAATGAGTCAGCTCTTCACACCAGGTGGCCAAAGTACTGGAGTTTCAGCTTCAACATCAATCCTTCCAAAGAACACCCAGGGCTGATCTCCTTTAGGATGGACTGGTTGGATCTCCTTGCTGTCCAAGGGACTCTCAAGAGTCTTCTCCAACACCACAGTTCAAAAGCAACGATTCTTCGGTGCTCAGCTTTCTTTATAGTCCAAATCTCACATCCATACATGACCACTAGAAAAACCGTAGCCTTGACCAGATAGACCTTAGTCGGCAAAGTAATGTTTCTGCTTTTTAATATGCTGTCTGGGTTGGAAGGATATCCTATCCTTCCAAGGATCCGAGGGCTTATGTCTCAATAATCCCAATATGCAAAAAATATGGAAAGTCTGACAAGAATAAACTTAAAAAAATGCTTTGGCAAGAAAGCAAATGCAACTTTAAGAGGTATAAATAGAAAAACAACTTGTTTGTCAAGGATGCATAATAAAAAGAATTTTTAAAATAGTTATCCCTTTATTAATTGAAAAGGAAATCAATAGTATGCTACTTTAAAAATTAGAGATTTGGTGACCCTTCCCTTTAAAAAAAAATGAGGCAGAAAGTGGAAAATAAATGGGAACGGGAGAAACACAGAGGAAGATTTTCTCTAGCTTCTCTCTTCTTTCTCTGAGCCTGGTCAAATGCTCTATGATTCAGAGGTATCTGCAGCCTCACCCTCTCGCCCAACAGGTCTGTGTAAACTTTTACCACTAAGTCACATACCTGTGACACTACCCACTTATTTATCTACTTCCTATTTGCACAACCAGCTGCCTAAGAGGAATTCTGTTTCTGTGATCTCTCACCAGGCTGAATGAGTTCACAGACACCCTGAACTTAATTATCTAAATACATCTAAGCATGGGGGACTTTAAGAAAAAAGTCTTGACATATCGTTATCTTTAAAGATTACTTTAGTGATGCAAGCAAAGATAGATATACTTTCCTAAAAAGTACCTCTCTCTCACTCTCTTTTTTTAAGGTAAAAAATATACAATTGACACGAAAATCTGTTTTAGGCTTATATTATTCCCATTTTGAAACCTGGCATTTGAAAATCTTTTGGCTGGAGTTCTTAAGAATCTGAGTTATACAAAGTATGAAGCTGAAAGGTAAGAGTCTCCTCCTTTGCATAAAGGATGCAGACATTTGAAAACACTTTTGGGGGTTCAGCTCTTACAAAAGCAGCTTTTAGTCATATGTTTTCTTTAATTTTTGCACCCCAGAAATTTTCATATGAATTTTTAATGCTTTCATAGTTTACTTCTCCCTTTAACTTCATAACTATTTTGGTAACAAATGTTTAGAATTGAAGTTTTCAAAAACCTGTGTGGTAACATGAGTTGTGTATAATGTACTTTTTAGAGCAAAGCAAGCTAATCCTGAATATTCATTGGAAGGCCTGAAGCTGAAGCTCCAATACTTTGGTCACCTGATGCGAAGCGCCCACTCACTGGGAAAGACTCTGATGCTGGGAAAGATTGAAGGCAAAAGGAGAAGGGGGTGGCAGACGATAAGACGGCTGGATAACAGCACTGACTCAAGGGACATGAGTTTGAGCAAACTCTGGGAGATAGTGGAGGGCAGGGGAGGCTGGCCTGCTGCAGTCCATGGGATCACAGAGAGTCAAACACGACTTATATATATATATATATATATTCAGACATATCTGAATCACTTTGCTCTGTACCTGATGCTAGCACAACATCATACATCAACTATACTTTGAAAAAAAGATTGAAGAGTAGTGGCATTTGGTTCACTTACACAGCATTTTGACAACAGGATATAAATGCAACAGGAAGAACTGACAGGCTGTCTGAGACACCACGCACACGGCTCGTAAATTAACTTCTATGAACGGTGTCTGTGTGTGAGATGCAAGGGAAAGTCTTCAGTGACACATTTTTTTCCTTGGTTGTTCCTAAAAGCATTTGAGATGACTAACTTGGCACATTAGTACTCTGTTCTTCTAGGGCTAAGGAAAGTATTTATCAGCTTCTTATTCATTTTGTATTCTGATGGTGTGACCACGTGTCATAGCACACCATTTATACACAGTGTGTACACACAGGGCAACACATTAGCAGAACCTTTGGTGTTTATAGTAAATTCCCAAATGAAAATACAGACAGACTAGAAAAGCCCTAGGCATACGCCTTCACACCACGTGAAAAATAAATGCTGGACTTCCTTGGTGGTCCAGTGGTTAAGAATTTCCCTGCCAATGCAGGAGAAGGCAACGGCACCCCACTCCAGTACTCTTGCCTGGGAAATCCCATGGACGGAGGAGCCTGGTGGGCTGCAGTCCATGGGGTCGCTAAGAGTCAGACATGACTGAGCGAGTTCACTTTTGCTTTTCACTTTCCTGCATTGGAGAAAGAAATGGCAACCCACTCCAGTGTTCTTGCCTGGAGAATCCCAGGGACGGGGAAGGCTGGGGGACCGCCGTCTATGCGGTCGCACAGAGTCGGACATGACTGATGCGACTTAGCAGCAGCAGCAGGGAAAACAGGTTTGATCCCTGGTCTGGGAATATTGCACGTGCGGCGGGGCAACTAAGCCCATGCAGCACAACTGCTGAGCCCACACTCTAGGGCGCGTGAGCCACAGCTGCGTGTGCCCTAGAGCCGGAGCTCTGCAGCAAGGGGAGCCGCCTCAGTGAGAAGCCTGCCTCCCTCCACGAGAGAAAGCCTGAGCACAGCCGTGAAGACCCAGCGCAGCCAAAAATAAGAGTTTTTCAAAAGTAAATACTATAAATGTTTTATATTTCTGTGTGTATCTGGTGCCACAGAGTGTATATTCAACTCCTGCTCGAGCATCACTGGAAATTTTAAGGAAATTCCTTGTGATTCCATTTTCTTTGCTTTCGAAAAAGTGAACTAAGTTGCAAAGGAGAAGAGACATGCCCACCTCCTCCCCAAATAGGAATAAGAAATGTCACTTGCCACTCATTTCCAGAAAGTATCTTGCGTTCATCAGCATTCGGCCTTGAGGTTTCAGCTCTAACTGGTGGAGGGAAGAAAAGAAACACGGGTCAGAGCGTGAGGCAAGTGCTGAGCTGAACGACATCCCAACTGAGGAGCTGGGTGAGGCAGGAGATTTCCAGCACAGCTCTGTTCCCTTTCATTTTGCTCACTCACGTTATCATCAAAGCAGCACAGCATCCACAAATATAACCTCTCTTTTATCAAAACACCTCAGCAGCTCATGAATTTGATTTGGAGATCAAAACTTCCTTAAGGCCATGTCCGACTTTCTGCGGCCTGATGGACTGCTGCCTGCCAGGCTCCTCTGTCCATGGAATCTCCCAAGCAAGAATACCGGAGTGGGTTGCCATTGCCTCCTCCAGGACATCTTCCTGACCCAGCATCTCCTGAGTTGCAGGCGATTCTTTACTGCTGAGCCACCAGGGCCTCTAGGTTAATAGGGGTATTAAATGGGAGTGGCCTTTTACTTTCACATGGAGAACCTGCTTCCTTTGTCTACTAAGGGAAACTTTAGATTGGTCAAGGAAGGGATTAAGAATGTATATATTTCAGTATGATTATGTAGAAGGGACCGGACAAAGTGACCTGTTAAGGGATGATGCAGATTACGTGATGTGACGTAAGGGACACATGGCAAATCTGGGAAGACCTGACTAACCATTAATAATATAACTAAACTGTAACACAGCATTGTTCACACGCTAAAAAAAAAAAAAAAAAAAAAAGGTGAACTGCAGCCCATTGCTGACCATTACATCTATGGGTAACTAGAATAACTGAAAAATACCAAGAAGGGTCTGGTTGAACTCAGGACTGAATATAAATCATGGTTAAATAATTAAAAGTCATGGTTATCTTGTACCTTCCACCAGACCTTCAAAGATATTGGAGAAACTGACATAACAGCAATGNCAGCCCATTGCTGACCATTACATCTATGGGTAACTAGAATAACTGAAAAATACCAAGAAGGGTCTGGTTGAACTCAGGACTGAATATAAATCATGGTTAAATAATTAAAAGTCATGGTTATCTTGTACCTTCCACCAGACCTTCAAAGATATTGGAGAAACTGACATAACAGCAATGCCAATCGTACAGCATCACTACTATTAGAATTTTATGATGTGACAAGCTTGTACCACTTGCTTAACTACACATTCCCATGAAAGCTTAAATTTGTTCTTGGTGTTCAGTTGCTAAGTTGTGTCCGACTCTTAAATGGCTTAAATAGATTAGTGAAAAGAGAAGGGCCTTTGACATCAAGTACATATACCATTATTCTCTGGCTTATGGAATAATAAATAATGGAGGCAAAAATAAAACTAGAAGAACGTGGGATAGGGGCTCATTCCCAGAGGAAGTGGGAAAAACTGGTACCAGGTGACTGCAATGCTCCCAATATTCAGGAATTAGTGGTGATAGAAGAAATTAAATCAGTGAGCTGCTGAAAAAACAGCCTCCACAGAAAGTCAGATTACATCACATTTATGAGTGAGTGGGGGATAACCACACCAACAGGGAAAACCCTGGGAAAGCAGAAAGAAAATATCGATGTTTGGAAACTAGATGGTGACTGCGGAGGTAAGAGGCAATTCTGAGAAAACCTTGTTTTTTTTTTTTTTAAATAGAGAAACTAATTTTAAGAAAGCAGATTTCAACAGAAGCAAGGGAAACTAAGTCCAAAGCAATCTGTTGATGCTTAAACATGATAAATAAAAGTGAACTAGGAAATAACCTTGAACATAACAAAGGTAGAAAATATAAGAAGGTTGCCAGTAGTTAAATGTGGATCCGAGGGCTTCAGTTCAGTCGCTCAGTCATGTCCGACTCTTTGCAACCCCATGAACTGCAGCAAGCCAGGCCTCTCTGTCCATCACCAACTCCCAGAGTTTACCCAAACCCATGTCCATCGAGTTGGTGATGCCATCCAACCATCCTATCCTGTGCTGTCGTCCCCTTTTCCTCCTGCCCTCAATCTTTCCCAGCATCAGGGTCTTTTCCAATGAGTCAGCTCTTCACACCAGGTGGCCAAAGTACTGGAGTTTCAGCTTCAACATCAATCCTTCCAAAGAACACCCAGGGCTGATCTCCTTTAGGATGGACTGGTTGGATCTCCTTGCTGTCCAAGGGACTCTCAAGAGTCTTCTCCAACACCACAGTTCAAAAGCAACGATTCTTCGGTGCTCAGCTTTCTTTATAGTCCAAATCTCACATCCATACATGACCACTAGAAAAACCGTAGCCTTGACCAGATAGACCTTAGTCGGCAAAGTAATGTTTCTGCTTTTTAATATGCTGTCTGGGTTGGAAGGATATCCTATCCTTCCAAGGATCCGAGGGCTTATGTCTCAATAATCCCAATATGCAAAAAATATGGAAAGTCTGACAAGAATAAACTTAAAAAAATGCTTTGGCAAGAAAGCAAATGCAACTTTAAGAGGTATAAATAGAAAAACAACTTGTTTGTCAAGGATGCATAATAAAAAGAATTTTTAAAATAGTTATCCCTTTATTAATTGAAAAGGAAATCAATAGTATGCTACTTTAAAAATTAGAGATTTGGTGACCCTTCCCTTTAAAAAAAAATGAGGCAGAAAGTGGAAAATAAATGGGAACGGGAGAAACACAGAGGAAGATTTTCTCTAGCTTCTCTCTTCTTTCTCTGAGCCTGGTCAAATGCTCTATGATTCAGAGGTATCTGCAGCCTCACCCTCTCGCCCAACAGGTCTGTGTAAACTTTTACCACTAAGTCACATACCTGTGACACTACCCACTTATTTATCTACTTCCTATTTGCACAACCAGCTGCCTAAGAGGAATTCTGTTTCTGTGATCTCTCACCAGGCTGAATGAGTTCACAGACACCCTGAACTTAATTATCTAAATACATCTAAGCATGGGGGACTTTAAGAAAAAAGTCTTGACATATCGTTATCTTTAAAGATTACTTTAGTGATGCAAGCAAAGATAGATATACTTTCCTAAAAAGTACCTCTCTCTCACTCTCTTTTTTTAAGGTAAAAAATATACAATTGACACGAAAATCTGTTTTAGGCTTATATTATTCCCATTTTGAAACCTGGCATTTGAAAATCTTTTGGCTGGAGTTCTTAAGAATCTGAGTTATACAAAGTATGAAGCTGAAAGGTAAGAGTCTCCTCCTTTGCATAAAGGATGCAGACATTTGAAAACACTTTTGGGGGTTCAGCTCTTACAAAAGCAGCTTTTAGTCATATGTTTTCTTTAATTTTTGCACCCCAGAAATTTTCATACGAATTTTTAATGCTTTCATAGTTTACTTCTCCCTTTAACTTCATAACTATTTTGGTAACAAATGTTTAGAATTGAAGTTTTCAAAAACCTGTGTGGTAACATGAGTTGTGTATAATGTACTTTTTAGAGCAAAGCAAGCTAATCCTGAATATTCATTGGAAGGCCTGAAGCTGAAGCTCCAATACTTTGGTCACCTGATGCGAAGCGCCCACTCACTGGGAAAGACTCTGATGCTGGGAAAGATTGAAGGCAAAAGGAGAAGGGGGTGGCAGACGATAAGACGGCTGGATAACAGCACTGACTCAAGGGACATGAGTTTGAGCAAACTCTGGGAGATAGTGGAGGGCAGGGGAGGCTGGCCTGCTGCAGTCCATGGGATCACAGAGAGTCAAACACGACTGAACATTGAACAACAAGCTAAGCAAACACACTATGACTAGAAAAAATTACAGGGACTGAGATATTAAATGGATCTTTGCTCTCTTCTCACTTATCTATCCAGCATCCTAAGCTGGTTTATCAAGGTATCATGTAGGTATCTAGATATCTTGATATTCACGTGATATCTTGATACACAGATCACAGGTAGGTTCCCACGCTATGAAAATTTTGTGGTATTTCCAAGCTGACTTTAACAGTTATAGATCAATAACAGTTCTTCACACCCTAACAGACCTTATTTCCTTTACACAAGAATCAAAGAAATTTAAGCATGCTAGTATGTTCTATAGTCCACAATGAATACTCATTGTCACAATCAAGTCACCAGTGAGTCAGTGGCAGGGAGTCAGTTTCCTCGAGGCCTTCAGGATGTCAACCTTCAGGATGACACTGAAATTTTGTACCAGTCGTCAGCTACGATGGTATCTATCACTTCATGGAATATACACATAAATGAAGCCCATGCCTTGGCTATTTACCCATATTTCTGTCTTCCCATTGTTCTTCCTGCATCTCTCCGCCAGGGAGTAGAGCTCCACGGTGGTCTCGGATATCAGGTCCACGTTTTTGCCCTTCACGATGATCTGCATCACTCGTCCCTTGTTGATGTGGGCATCGAAAGTGCTGTCCCAGGGCGGGTACATGGTTGGCTTTTTCTGGATGTACATCTGCCCATTCTCTAGCAATGGAAAGATATGTTCTCATTACGCTTTCAGCCTGTTCTGGGAAATAATTCGCCCATTCCCTCCGCTCTCGAGGACTATATAAGTCTTATGGGTGGATGACAATAACACATACAAGAATTAGAGACACTCAGAGAGTGAACTCATGGTTACCAGGGAGGAAAGATGGGGGGAAGGGATAGTTAGGGAGCTGGGGATGGACACGCACACACTGCTGTATCTAAAATGCATAACAAGGTCCTACTGCATAGCACAGAAAACTCTGCTCAGTATTAGGTAGCCGCGTGGATGGAAGAGGGATTTGGGGGAGAATGGATACATGTATACATGCATGGTTGAGTCGCTCTGGTGTGCACCTGAAATTATCACAACGCTGTTAACTGACTATACTCCAATTAAAAAAATAGTAAAAAAAAAAAAAAAAAAAAGAATTAGAGATAAAATAGGACAAAATGAGATGGTTCCAGGGTCTACATGCAAGGTAATGTGCTGAAACTTGGAAGTCAACCTGAAAAATTTATGCAAATAAATCTGGCATCTTCACTGGCAATGCTCTTTTCCTATTCATCAGGTGCTTCTTTTGAAGTCTGAACATCTGAGCAAATATAAAGAACCCAGCAGCTAAGCCTGGTATGTTTGGTAGAGGACAGTGACCTAGATCCCCCCTTCTTTTTCTTTTTTTAACAGGTTTTATACTTTTATGCCTTTGGGGATCCTTCTGTGTTAATGTATTAATGGTGGACACATGACTATTCAATTTCACTGGTATCTAGTTAAAAAAAAAAGATAATATAAAACTACTGTGTGTTGATTTGAAAAAGACAGTGACTTAATTTCAGGCTTTTATTGAGTGTTCTTTCAGAAAGATATTTTAAAATTTTCCACTCAACGTAAATACCTTTAATAGGCAAAACCTTTAAAATACCATGAACCATTATTTTCTACTCAAAATGAGGATACACTTTAACATAAACCATGCACCCTAAGCAAAAACTAACAAGTATCTCAGTGTCAAGTATCAGAGAGATGGAGGTCGTCATCCCCGGAGTCAGTGAAGCAGGCTGCAGAGGGCCTGCAAATGGTTAGTGACAGGAACCAAGGGCAGGATAGTGAAGTTTAAGGGAACCATCCCAGAACCACCAGGGAAAGTGATTACTAGTGGGATTCAGCAGTGTTGCCCTATCCTCCATCCACGTTGGATTCTCTGTAGTATTTATGCTCTAGTCGTTCCAGGAACAGAAAACTGCAGGTGTATTTCAGGGTTTCTTTCTTGTGACCCGAAGCACATGAAGCGGCAGTCTGAGCAGAGATTTATCAGAGATGTTGATAAAGCAAAAAGAAAACTGAAAGCAGGGAAACAAAGCAGTTCTAACTCTTGACGCATGATGCTGAAAGAGAACAGGCATCAGGCATTTACTAAATTGTTCTTTGGGAGGTATACAAGGATTTGAATAAGCTGAAACCTCACACTGTAGGTAAACCTGGCTGTGAGAGGTATAAACTCTAGCAATGTTGAGCATGGAATTGGAAGGGGAATATATTTATGGTTTGTTTAATAGAAATTCAACTCAGGATTAGACTTTTTTTTAAAAAAAGCCATGGCAATATCAGTGATCAGAGTAATGTTTTACTTCCACAGGCTTCAAGCTACCTCTCAAAACTCCTTTATCTTTTCCAACCATTATCATTCAGCATACCCAGGAAACGGACAGAAATTCCCATAGCAAGGCATTTTCCACACTTTCATTCAGTAGACTGTCATCATTTATAAAGAGAACAAGAACTCAAGATCCTGTCTATTTACAGCGGGGTTTACTATTTTTAAAGGCTCCTAGACTGACAGCACTGTGTCCTATTTGCTCCTGTTCTCTGCTTTATGTAAAATGCAGCCTTAACTTTCCCGAACACGGAAACCTGCCAGAACTCTACAGAAGTAATGTTTTAAATACCATGTTCAGAGAGATTTCTTTTCAGGACAAAACTAAAACAAAATGAAAAAACAAAAACTTCCGCAATCCACAGGCTAACCTTTCAGAAAAACAAACTTCTTTTCCAACATGTCCTCTTGATTCATGTGGCTGATTAGACCAAGTTCAAAGGCAAGGGCAAAAGAAGAAATAGATACTTTAAAAGAAGGCTCCCAGGAGGCAAATGTCAGCGAGACCTGTGGATGTAAAGGGAACCAGATCCAAGGGACCCATTAAGTCAAAAAGCAGCTTTGAAAAACTCAGACACTGCACACTTCAAAGATTTCGGTGACATTTGAAAGGTTTTAGATTGGGAGCAAGTGCCATTCTCACTGTTAACTAAACAGGAGAGAGATCTGGGCAGAAGGGAACTCAAGATGATCAGTCAGTCTCCTCCGCTTTGATGTGCTCCTGGGGCTGGAAGGCAGAAGCCAGCTGAGCACAGAGAAGTCTTTTAAGGGAAAGAAAAGCCAGCATCCAGGGTTGGAAACCTCAGGGTTCTGAGCTGGACACAACCAGCTGGAGGTCATCACCTGCAGAATCAGGTTCCTCTTGCACCCGGGAATGTCACTTAATTTTTCTTTTTCAAGACTACCTTCTCTCTCCATCTTTCTCTCCAGCCCCAATTCTCTCCCAGCACGACCCTGCTTTGATGTCTTCACTTCACATGACTTACTATGTGATCTTTCTGTTTTTTGCTTATCTTCTGCTAGGAGAGGAACTCTGAAGGAAAGGAATGTCTTCTGGCCCAGTATACAGTAGGTGCTCCATAAATACTTTCTCTGTAAATGCACCGTAGTGGCTCCCAATCTTTCCTGTGACTGCATCGGTGGCAATCAGACTTCCCTACAAAGTGTCATCTGCTAAAACCAGAAAATGTGTGTAGAGAGGTAGAGAAAGGCAGGGAGGCGGGGAAAACCATGGGATGTAAACTTCATCCTTTTTTTTTTTTTTATAACTTTAATTTTTTTTTTTTTTACTTTATTTTACTTTACAGTACTGTATGGGATTTGGCATACATTGACATTTTTTCCTTTTCTTTCTGTTTTTAGAAAGTCCATGAGAACTTTAAAATACAGAGGCAGGGACCAGACAGGGTAGGAGCAGTTTAAGTGATCATGAAGATATTCTAGACAGAATAGGATTATCTTCTTTTTCCTGAGTGACACTGTTTACTCACATTATCATTTCTAATGTGCTTCAGGAAATAAATTGGTTAAAATATTATCAAATTTTCTTTAAAACATTTTAGCAGTCACTTCATTAGACAATTTAGCTTTATGTTCATTCATTCTTCCAAATGGAAGAAGTATGCCAAATGTCCATTCAGTACTCATTTTTTGTCTGTTCACTTATTACAATGTACAGTGATGTTAATTACTATGTCATTTAGAACAATTCCTTGACTCCATGGTACTACCATGCTCAAATGTGCACACTTGTTACATTGCTGTACCAGTAATTTAGACAAGCCAGACTTGGATGATTTTAATGGAAAGATCTAAACCCACGAAGGAATCCTGGAAGACTGTCATGCTTTCCTCCTCTCCATGAAATTTCTGTGAATGTTTAAATCTGACAAAATTCTTTAACTCACTGGGGGTCTTAGTAAAGGAATTCTTCTGAAATTTGAACCCTAATTGCTAATCCTATACTTTTTGTACTATTTATCTGAACTTGGTCAAAGAAGCAGTAAAATATCTTTGGTGTTAAGTCTAAGACTATGGAATATTACTCAGCCATAAAAAGGAATGCATTTGAGTCGGTTTTCATGAGGTGGATGAACCTAGAACCTAGACCCTGTTATACAGAGTGAAGTCAGTCAGAAAGAAGAACACCAATACATTAACGCATATATATATGGAATCTAGAAAAATGGTACTGATGAACTTATATTCAGGGCAGGAATAAACCTGCAGATACAGACTTTGGACACAGTAGGGGAAGGAGAGGGTGGGACAAATTTGAGAGCGTGGCACTGAAACATATACGTTACCATATGTGGACTAGCTAGCTAGTGGGAAGCTGCTGTACAGCACCGGGAGCGCAGCTTGGTGCTCTGAGACAGCCTGGAGGGGTGAGAGGGAGGTCCAGAGGGAGGGGACATACGTATACTTAAGACTGATTCACGCTGTCGTATAGCAGCCGCCAACACAATATTCTAAAGTAAGTATCCTCCAACTAAAACTTTTCAAAATGCAAGACGACGCAGACTTTATCTATAATCACAGAAAACAATCAGACGATACTGTGCCATGTTCTACTCTAGCTCATTAAAGTAGGCTTTTGGTTTTTCCCTTCGTTAATTCCACACATAATGTCCTCAACTCCTTCCTCCCTTCCTTCATTCATGTGGAAAATGGGACCATGACCTAGAACATAAGGCAGGCGACCAGGTCTAGTTCAGAGGCCGTTGCTAAGCCCATGTGCCTCCGAGGAAGCACCTGGCTTCTCGGGGCATCGTTTCCTGAGCTGGAAAGCCAGGTTGAGTCAGGCAACCCTGAAGATCCTGGAAGGCCTTGCTTCCCAGTTCACTGCAGGGGCTTCCTCTCCCCCGCTCCTCACGCCCAGCACCCACTCAAGCTTACCTGATTCAACATACTCTTTGACAAGCACGGCACAGTAAGGGTTAACCGCCTCACCCTGGCATGACTGGCAGGACCCACAGTCGAAGTTGGACAAACCAATTCGGAGAAACGGTGACATGATGCTCACTCCCTGCAAAGCGACAGAAGACAACAGCTGATATTATTTGGGGTGTTGCATCCCTCTTAACCAGTGCTTTATCTCTGAAAGGCAGAGCCTCAAGTGGCTCGACTATCCGTTCAAACAACTGTTTTACTTCCCCCTCTGCACGGGGCATTATTGGGCTCACCCCAAACCGCAGGCTGATGTGCCAGAGAAAGCGGCGTCCTGGACTAAGGTTATTTAACCCTGTCAGTTAGACCTAAGTCCCACTCCTAATTGAATGGAGTTATATTTAATAGTTGCAGAGAGACACAAAAGCATTCCAACACTTCATTTCTGCTATTAGCCAAGTAGGTACCCAGGAAACAACACAGTAATAAGAAAATGAGTTTATAAACAGTGAGTCTATTTTAGTCTCAGCAGTTAAATATGACACTGTGAAATTCTTACATGGGCTATTTGTGTGTGTGAGGGAATGGGCTCTGGGCATTTATTTAGCAGCTGATCTGTTTACTTTAGACATATATATATATAAATAAATATATAAATATATATAAATATATAAATATTTAATATATAAATATATAAATAAATTTATATATCTCTCTCTCTGTGTGTGTGTATGTATTTAAAGAGCTTTTGAACAGTTTGAACCACTTAAAAACCCTAAATCACTGACCACCATAAAATAGCACCTCCATTGTGGAAAGAGAAACAAAGGACTTTGTAAAAGTCACAGATCTAATAATTACACTTTCCGGGAGTCAGGGATTCTAGTCTGATTTTTCATCTACTGTTCTTTCCTTTGTTTGACCATTTACTTCAACTAAAGCTCCCTCTTTTACCTACTTTTTCATGAGGCTCCATGAATCTGAAACTATTACCTGGTATTAATAATTAGTGATAAAATTACACTCTTGCTTCCTGTCTCTTGAACAGATTTCATTCACCTCATGAATTTTCCAAAACATTCTTAAGGAAGCCAAAGGGAATGTGCATTGGCCAAAAAGTCCATTTGGGTTTTTCTGTAAGAGGTTATAGGAACTTTTTGACCAACCCAGTATCAAGAAGAAAGCACTGGCCATCTTTCTTATCTTTGTGGGAAAGAACAAAACTACTCAGAGTAACAGGCTCCCAGATGCCATGATCAATGACACAACTGGGAATCTCGAAGCCGTCATCTGAAGCCAGCAGAGCCGAGAAAGATCACCAGTCCTCTGGACCTCTGGAATGCTGCTGGCCTTTAGGTGTTTTGTTTGTTTGTTTGTTTGTTTTTAACCAACAGGGAGACATATCAGGGGCCCTTGACAACTGCTGTTAATTTCATGGAGATTAAGAGAGTCCCGATTTTCTGCAGTTCAGCAGGTTTAAATAAAAGAGATGGTCACAGAATCATCCTGATTTGTCTCATGTTCCTCTGAAACACATTCCCAAGAATCAGCAGTGAGATGACTTCCAGGTTTGTCTTTAGGGAGCCCCCTTACCCTCTGAGCTTAGAACTCTTGGGTAGAAGCCTGTCTAAGAAATGAGAATTCTCCAGAGAAAACTTGAGAACCCCCACCCGCCTCTCCCCTTGGGGTTCCTGGGTCATGTAGATCTTTCAGACAAATTTATATTCTTCCACTGATCAAGCCAAGAACTGGCATCATTTATGGGGCTATTTACCATACATGGACTCTTTGAAGATTTCCTCAAAACAAGCTGAAGGTAAGCAGTTCATCCGGCCTGCAGCCCAGAGGGATCAGTGACTCGTAATGTCTGAGTTACAAGCACTCTGACCTTTCCTGAGGATGTGTCACTTTGCTATTTCCAGGCTGCGCTCAGAATTAGGCAACAGCACTCAAGGAGCACCTGGGAAAATCTGCCTGGGGGACAGACAGAAGGCTGCAGGGTCTGTAGGGGCTCTATCGCAGCAAGGAAGTGAGTTGCAGTGAAACCCCCTCCTCCCGCAGGGCTGGCATAGACCTCACCCGATGTCCTATCCACAAGCGACCCAGGCTCCCTCGCCAGTCTGCCTGCCCTGTCCCCTCACACATGGGCATTTTGCCCATCTGCCCAGTGCATCCATCTATCTGGTAGCAAAGCCAATGCCTCTCGTTCTAAACGCCTGGTCCCAGGGACGGCATCTGACATTTAGAAAGCAGAACCGGCATTTGCGTGCTTCACCTCGCACATCGTTCAGTAAAGCCTCAAGCTCAGGGGTGCCTTTTTAAGGCAAAAGGTAGTGTTTTATTCCTGAGCTACTCAGAATCTTCTCTCCTTCTCTGTCGTGTCCTGGCTATTGTAAACGGTGCTGCTACGATCAATGGGGACCTAGGGTGTCACACAGAGTGAAGTCACAGAAACAAACGGAATGCATAGATACATGAAATCTAGAAAAATGGTATGTGCAAGTGAAAGCTGCTCAGTCGTGTCTGACTCTGTGACCCCATGGAATTCTCCAGGCTGGAATGCTGGAGTCAGTAGCTGTTCCCTTCTCCAGGGGATCTTCCCAACCCAGGGATCAAACCCAGGTATCCCACAGGGCAGGCAGATTCTTTGCCAGCTGAGTCACAAGAGAGGCCCAAGAATATTGAAGTGGACAGCCTATCCCCTCTCCAGAGGATCTTCCCAACCCAGGAATCGAACCAGAGTCTCCTGCATTGCAGGTGGAGTCTTTACCTACTGAGTTATCAGGGAGGCCCCAGAAAAATGGTATAGATGATCTTATTTGCAAAGCAGAAATAGAGACACAAACGTAGAGAACTAATATATGGATACTAAGGGGGAAGGAGGGTGGGAGGAACTGGGAGACTGTGATTAACATGGACTGCTGACACTCTATAAAACAGATAACGGATGAGAAGCTACTGTGTAGCACCAGGAACTCTGCTCCGTGCTTTGTGGTGCGCTGAATGGAAGGGAAACCCAAAAGGGAGGGGATACATGTATACACACAGCTGCTTCATTTTGCTGTACAGTAGAAACCAACACAACATTATAAAGCAACGATACTCCAATAAAAATTGATGAAAAAACAGTAATAGGCAATTATCATGAAATGAAGAAAATATGTAAAGTTAGTAAAACTCTCCTTACCCGAGGTAAATTGCATTCAATATTTTGATGGATTTTCTCTAGTCTATTTTAATTAATGGGTTTTGTGTTTTTGTTTTATATTCTGTGCTTAACCTCTGGCTGATCCGCTGCTCACCCTACCTGGGACCACAGCCCCAGGCCAGCAAGCCACAGGCTTTGTGTGTTCCGGGATTCCCTGGAGAAGGAAATGGCACCCCACTCCAGTACTCTTGCCTTGAAAATCCCATGGACGGAGGAGCTTGGTGCAGGCTACTATCCATGGGGTCGCAAAGAGTCGGGCACGACTGAGCGACTTCACTTCACTGTTTGTATGAGATTATATCTGACTTTTAATTTAACACTATCACGAAGATTGTCCAAGTTACTATGCCATCTTCCTAAGCATCCTTTTAATTCTTGCATGATATCCCCTTGAGGGACAGCTCCATTATCTGCTTTATTAAAATCTTATAGTTACATACAGAGATTGTGTCCAGTTATTCCATAATATAAATTAGCTGATAAGCACCTTTTACAATTTTTTTTTAAATTTAGGAAGATTGCATCAGACTAGGTCAGTAGAGAACTCCAATATTACTAGATCAAATGATATTACTATTTGTAAGAGATCACCACTTAAAGAAAGTAACAAAAGGGGAAAATATCTATGGTACATGTAACAGAAAACAAGTGATCATCGTTCTTATATAAGAAGTATACACAAACGTGTAGGAAAAAATACCCCAAACCACTACCCATGACCCAACTAAATAAGTGACAATGTCACAAATATATAAAATACAAAAAACACAGTTGTAACTAGTTTGTAGGAAAATTTCCAGCCTTGTGAGCAATTCAAGAAATGCAAAAACAAAGCAAGATACTATATAATTGCATTCATGTGACATTCTTGAAAAGATAAGCTACATGGGAGAAAACAATCAGCAGTCAGCAGACAGGATGTGATTATAAAGGAATGGCATGAGCAGGTTAGGGGGGATGGTCTAACTGTTTTATAGCCTGGTTGTGGTGGCAGTCACAGAAATCTAGACATAAATACACAGAATGATTCACCCAAAATAAATGTCAATTTTTCCACATGGTAACTTAAGAACCAAAATAAAGATATATACTACTAGCATTTCAAGGCATAGATTATAAATTCAGAGGTTATATAAAGAATATATATTAAGAAATAAAGAATCCATATAATAAAATATTGAATTAAAATCTGAAGTAACCAAGAATAGCCTCAATTTACTAAAGGTGGTCAGAGTCTTTAAAAAAAAAAAAAGAACATCTTTCACTCTATAACATTTAAACGCTCCTGAAATTTTGCATTTTGGTGCAAATAGCTGAAAAAAAGTAACATTAGCATTTAACAATGCATTTTCTTTGAGATATATTAATATTCAAACTATAATAATAAAATAACTAAAATACTTAAAATATAAAATAAAACAATAACATTACTTTACCTGGGCAATGAGCAAATATTTTTTGAAGTGCTCTTACCTAACACTGGCAAGGACAACACGCATCAAATGCTCTCTTATCTGATGTGAGCATAAATTTCCACAGTCCTGTTGAACATACACACACGCATACATGTATGTATATGTATATATGCAAATCTCAAGAGCCAAGAAGGTATGTAATAAGCACATGAAGATGAAATTAACACGAAAGATTTTTGTGGGGTGACTTGTGCTCAGAGTGGATGGTAAGGGAGAAGGGGGATTCCAAGGAGAATTACTCTTGTACAGAAATACAGGCACTGGAATCTCATCCATCAGGACTGTCCTCTCCCAGTCTCTCTACAGAGTGTACATTTCATAACCTCTTTACTGCCCATCACAGTGACCTTGCTTTTTACAACCAAGAATGTCTGCATGAGAGTGACTGGCCGTGACTTCCCCGGTGGTCCAGTGGTTAAGAATCTGCCTGCCAGTGCAGGGGAAATGGGTTCAATCCCTGGTCTGAGAAGACTCCACATGCCACAGGGCAACTAAGCCTGGGCACCACCGAGCCTGCATGACCTAGAGCGACAGGAGAGGCCACCGCAATCAGAAGCCTGTGCGCCACAACTAGAGAAAGCCCACGCCCAGCAATGAAGACCCAGAGCAGCCCTGTCCAGGGCAGGGCACTCTGCAGACCGTCCATCTCAGGACTCCCCTGGACAGCTCCCGGGGACCCTTGACCTGCCAGGTCAGCAGGGAACTCACTGGTTTGCCTTTGGAATCTGTGGGGTGACTGGTGCCAGGACTCCTGGCCTAGCACCCCGCCTAGACATCACCCTTTCTCTCATCCGCCACCACCAACTTTCTCTCCTCCTTCCCCACCTCCCCTCCCTCCCTCCCTGGGACCTCCATTCTGCATCATCCCTCGTTAGACCCAATGTAGCAGCTTACTGTCTCCCTCCAGCCTTGTCACCTCTCACTTCCAGTCGGATCTTCACACTGCAGCCCCGAGGACCTTCCTTAAGATCACGCAGAGCTCCCGCTGCTTCTCCCACGTGTCACACTGCTTCGTGGCTCTAGGCGCTTCACAATCCCGCCCCTCTCCCTGGACCGCTTTCCCAGTCCCCTCTGTCCTCCACCTGCCCTTCCCCCACTTCCTCATCTTCCAAGTTCCTGCTCAGTCTCTACCTCCTTGCAAACCCCTTCTTCCCTCACCTCCATCCCCCCCGCAGCTCACATCTTGGTGGGATTTACTCAGCCTCCCGTGGTCCCTGGGTACCCTGCGAGACACACCTGTCATAGCAGGTCACCTCTCCTCTGCCATTTCAAAAGTCTGAGTGGTGCTGATCCTGTAACTCCCATTCTTTTTGTCTTCAGCTCTCAGCCTCCAAATCTAGGGACAGAGAAGGGTCCCATGAGCATTTCTCCAACATAATCCTTAGAGAGGGTAGGGGATACTTATATCCTCAGAAGAGGGGTGGGACTCAATCTGTGGAAGACCCTCTGGTTAAATCAGTGTATCTAGCAAAAGCCTTCCGGAGAGAGTGCATGTGGGTGCCTTCCTCAATAGACCCTAGCTGTGATAAAGGGCTTCCTCTATTACCACATTCCTTTGGGGAAAGTGGGGTTGGGGAGGAGACCAGTGCTCACACGATCATATTGCCCCATTATGCTTTATTTGATTGATTCATTCACGTTTGTTTTCCCAAACAAGACTTTGGGTTCTGAGGGCAGAGACCAGGTCTTAATTAATCATCTACATACCTCTGAGGATTAATCCCTCTCTCTGATACTGAGTAGATGCTCGCTGCCTTCTTGCTAAGGAACTTAATTTTCCAATGCAACATTTTACATCCCCTCTTAATCTTCATGCATTTCTTTTACCTGCAAGGGTATTCTATGGTCTGATTAGGTGGCAGCCAGTTACAGAGGAAATCAATTCAAAGGAAACGTGCCAGGAGTCATTACAGGCAGAGAATCGATGCCATTATGAGCTCAACGGCAGCAGTTATTTAAATTCTCTGTCTGTCTTCTCGTTTGGAAAATGGTGATAATGTTGTTACTTGTTTCAAAGAGTGAAGAGGATGAAATGGGAAAACACAGGGAGACATTGAGAGCAGGGCTGGCACACAGTCAACTCTCAGAAAAAGTTATTATTATTGCAACTCTGAAATATTTCCTAGTGTACTTCGTGAGCATTATTAGTGTGTACCAGAAAAGGGTAGAAAGTGAATGGAAATGGTCTTTTAGGAGCGTTACCTGGGCTGAATTATGTGACCTTCTTCTGCACTCTGTCACGGAGCTCTCATAAAGCCCTTTGGGCATCTCTTCTAAAGCACTTATTTTCCCCTAATGGAGTAATCAGGATGCCAGCACTCGTCATGATGAACTAGCACTGTGTCTATCCAGCCTTCTGCGCTTTGGCTAGCCCAGCTGTGAAATATCGTCATAAATGTGTACTTTAAACCTGTGGAGGATCTTTACTCTTACAGCTCAATGTTTTCCCCTTTAACTACAATCTCATTCCTCTTGGACAGGTAGATGGGCAAGTCTCACTGCTCAGAGGTGTGCTTGAGGTTATATCCGTTAAGTACCAAATGGAGAATTCTGGTCTCTTGACTGCCTGGTGCTGCCTGACCTACTTACCTAGACTTACTCACCCGCCACAATTCAAACCCACCAAATACGTTCATGGTGACCTGAAGGATTGCCACCACATAACGAAAGCGGCTGGGGGGAAAGTCCATGGAATAGGAAGCGGGAGAAGTTCTCTAAATGCTCGTCAGCAAAAACATGTCGAGACTTCACTTCCTCTGCAGCAAGTCAAGTAAGAATGAGCATACTTCTTTATTTTACAAAAATCTGGACAGCGGTTGTACTGCTACAGTTTAGCTGGAGGAGCTTTAAGGACAGAGGGAGAGTCTCACAGAAACACCAAAACCTTAACATGTATCAGCAGAACAGACGAGAAAACACAAGCGAATCAACAGTAAGCTTGAGAATGAGAAAAAAATTCAGCGGGTTCCCAATCCATCAGCAAATCTGGTGAATGTCAGGCAAGTTCTGGCAAATGAAGATACACCTACCGCTCTCACATTTCTTTATGAGACACAGAGGCAGCCTGAGCAAACAGAACACATCCCTTCGCCTGCCAAAAAATGTAGAAATAAAACAAATACTGAAATTTAGGAAAAAGCACCTGTGTGGCATTATTACTATTCTGACACTAGTTTGAATGTGTGACGTGGACAGACAGTCCCATGAAAGCACAGCTCTGACCAAATTGCATGAATACTCAACTGTCTCTGTCCAACTGACTCAGCCTGTTTTCTGAACACAGCCCAACGATCCATCTCATTGGCTCTGTTTATACCTTCCTTCCATGTGCATGCTCCATCACCTGCACTCAGGCACATTCTTTAACCTTTCTCCTCTTTCAAGGACCTCACCTCTGCCCTTCCAGAGGTGGGCAGAGGAAGGGATCCAGAGATCCCTTCCTGTTTCCCACAAGAAGAGGAGTGATTTACCCAAAGGATAAACTACAGGAATAACCAATGCTTGCCTAGTCCAGCTCCCTCCTCTCTTTTCAGGGATCTGCCAATTTTCAGAGACTGTGTTTCTCTACTCTCCTCTGCTGTGCCATAAGCAGGGTAGGGCTATCCCGCCAGTCCTGGGAGGCCAGCCATCGTCCAGCACTGCCTATGACCCTGTGAACAACCACCAACCTATTTGCTTGGATGCTTTGGCCATATCTACCAATCCAGCCTTTTATCACTCATCAAGTTGATTTTTTTTTTTCTTCTCCATCTCTCATGCTGCTAAGTCACTTCAGTCATCTCGAATTCTGTGCGACCCCAGAGACGGCAGCCCACCAGGCTCCCCGTCCCTTGGATTCTGCAGGCAAGAACACTGGAATGGGTTGCCATTTCCTTCTCCAATGCATGAAAGTGAAGTCTCTCAGTCATGTCCGACTCAGCGACCTCAAGGACTGCAGCCTACCAGGATCCTCCGTCCATGGGATTTTCCAGGCAAGAGTACTGGAGTGGGTTGCCATTNGTCCCTTGGATTCTGCAGGCAAGAACACTGGAATGGGTTGCCATTTCCTTCTCCAATGCATGAAAGTGAAGTCTCTCAGTCATGTCCGACTCAGCGACCTCAAGGACTGCAGCCTACCAGGATCCTCCGTCCATGGGATTTTCCAGGCAAGAGTACTGGAGTGGGTTGCCATTGTCTATTTGGCACAAGCACATGCCTCGAGGATTATTTATTGGGTCTTCTACAATTCACAAAATTTTGCAAAAAGCTTTCCACAGCTTGTATTATTCAGCCTTCTCACCAAGCCCACGAGGTAGGTATAATTAGCTCCATTCTACAGATTAGAAAGCTGAGGCCTGAGTGGGTAAGCTGAAGGTCAGATAGTTTGTGAGCAACAGAACTTGGATTCCAGCTTTGCTTGCTCAGTGCCTCCACCCAAATTAGTCAATGATTCCTTGTTAGAAAACCACTTCAAGGTTAGGTCAGGGAGGAAGTGAAAGCCTGGAGAGTTCCCCATAGATTGTTCCCATCTGCTCAACCAGCCCCTAATTAGAAAGGACCCACAACAGCTGTCAGACAAGCTTTCCCAGCAGCCTCCTGGCTGCCTACTTGCTCAGTTACCTCGGCTACTAACTTGACATTTCTTTTTGTTGGAACCTGTGGTCTAAAGGTCTGTCCTTCTACTCCTTGGCTATAACTTGAAGAGTTAAAGGGTGGGTAATGGGATGCTAGCAGTAAAGAACCTGCCTGCCGATGCAGGAAATGCAAGAGATGTGGGTTTGATCCCTGGGTCAGGAAGATCCCCTGAAGGAGGGCATGGCAATCCATTCCAGGAATTTTGCCTAGAGAATCCCATGGACAGAGCAGCCTGGTGGTCTAGTCTGTAGGATTGCAAAAAGTCAAACATGTCTGGAGCAACTTAGCACGCACACAAACAATATAAAGGAATTGAAGTTTCTTGTCAGAACTTAAGCTCTTTTGGAAGTGAGGTCAAAGCTGCTGACCTGGATGATTTTCCCATGGGGTCATAGGCGTGTACTGTCCGCCTCTGCGTCTTCTCCATTCCTGCTGTTACTGGTGGCTGGCTGGTACCGGTTATGATTCCTGGAGCCAGAGTCCAGAGCAAAACTCACTGCTTTGTATAAAGTCGGTCTCCTCGGCATTCCTTCCTATCCATTGTAGGGTGACCACTTCCTGAGCCCAAAGATGCTGCCTCATATAGGAAGTGGATTTAAGGATGGGTCTGTTTATTTAGGTCATATTTTCCTCTTAAAAGACATCTTGGGACTTCCCAAGTGGTCCAACGATTAAGACTGCTTCTACTGCAGGGGGCGCAGGTTCAATTACTGGTCAGGGGACTGAGATCCTGCATACTGCAGGATTTAAAAAAAGAACAAAGACACTTCAGCACACAGAAAAAGGTAATGATGTGAGGTGATGGATATGTGAATTGAATTGACTGCGGTGATTATTTCACTGTATCAAGTTTAATCAAGTCATACATCTTAAACATATATACAATTTTGAACTGTCAATGATACCTCAATAAAGCTGGTGGAAGAGAGATGAGTTTCTCAGCGATTCTACCATCCTATCAACCCAGTAGCTCTAATGACACACACAGAATGCTTTGAGATCTTCCTAGGGTACCAGAGGGAGAGTTCTTCTGCCTGCTGGAAGCTCAGGCAGGAAAAACATCCCACCTGAATGCAGGACATCCAATCAGAGCCAGGGCTCAGGGCTTGGTCAAAGGCCATCTCGACTGAGATGGTCAAGGTGAAGCCCCTGGCCACAGTGTCCCTTTTCCTTGACATGACGGTGTGCCATGAGGGAGGAGGAGACACAGGCAGGAGCCCACAGGAGTGTCAACAAGGCAGCCGTGGCATAAAATCCAGCTTTCCTCAACCACACAGTCTTACACAAGGGACCTCATCTCTGTGTGACCACCTTTCCATTTCTGCAACATGGAGAAAATAGCAGACTTGCTTCATAGAGTTGTCATAAAGATTAAATGAATCAACCAATAAATGAAATGCTTACAACAGTGGTGGGAAAGGTAGCTATTATAGCACATAGAACTTTCCCAAAGCATTCTTGGAAATTCTCCCTGATGAAATCAATGACTGATGATAACTCACTCAGTGGATTATCTGACCTGTCCTAGAACTCACCTAAACTACTGGCCACTTTTTTTTTTTTTTGCCATCAATATTTACAAACCTGCCTACTAGGTATAAAGCCCTGTGCTGGACAGAAACACATAACAGGGTCTAAATGAGTCCTGGGACCTCAGCTTGGGGTAGCCCACTTCCACCTAGAAGAGATTAGAGAAGGGACTGGACTCCACTTTCTCACCTTTCATCCTGCGAGTAAAATGACGTGGCCGGTTAATGCAGACAGCATCAAGAAACAAAACAAGAGATGGCAAAGCGGGCTGTTGCTCCTGCGTACGGCAAGAGCAAAACAGCCCTGTCTGCCCAGTGCCTCAAACACCACACCCCACTTCCTTCCCCGGGTGTGTGACAATTTTCAAAGAAAATACAGTACTTAGCATCACCACAGCAGGCGGAAACAGCGAGGTTCAGTCCAAAGATGAACTAGCAGTTCTGCAAAGAATAACCTCCCGAGAGCCCTGCGTGCGCGGGCAGACCGGCAGTCCTGGGGGAGTAACTGCCGCAGGCCAGGAGACAGGATGGCCAAGGGCGGGGCCAGGAGGAGGAGGCAGGGTGGGGCTCTGATGATGGAGGGGGGATGTGTGAGCCACCCACCCCTTCTGTGGCCCACAGATGTCCCCACCTTAGAAATGACCAGGTTGTAAAAGCATGTTTGTGATCGGAGCTTAGACTCCATGGAAACTGAAATTAGATACTCTTTAGGTGCTGAGACAAGCCTTGATCCGCCCGTTCATCTGTTCATTCAGAATGAAGTCAAGATTCTGACACTAAGCACCCTTCTTTCTGTCCTGTCCTGGTTTAGGAGGTCTGCCCCTGGTTTTCCCTCCTGTGACCTCTCAGATTTACTGTGGGTTAAATAGCCCCATATGAGGTCAATATTCTCAACGTAAAAACCACAGAGTACTTTGATTCTCAGAACACACTGGTTGACTGGGTGAGACCATCTGTATTCTTGGCCACAACTGCAGTGGACACCACCACCTGGGAGATGGGAAGCCCCGAGCCCAGCAGTTTTCAAAGTGGGATCCTGAAGACCCTCAGCATCCAAACCAGCAAGAGGGCGGGGCAGGCTTTAGAAATGCAAACCCTCCATCCCCACCTGGACTCATGGAATTAAAAATTCTGGGAGTGGGTTCCCCCATGAAGCCCTCCACTGACCCGCTGCATATTCAGCCTCTGGAAGCATCAGGCTAGAGCAAATGCCTGCAGGCCAGGCTGTGTCTCTCTCGTCTCTATTTGCTTGGTGTCCAGCACAGCGATTCTAAATCAGTGATTCTCAATCAGGGCGGCCTTGCCTCTAGGGGACATTTGGCAATGTCTGGGGACATTGCTGGTTGTCACATATGGCTGGAGAGGGTGGGACTGGCAACTGGTAGGCTGAGGCCAGAGATACCGCAGACAAACGTACAACACATAGGACAGCTGCCCACAACAAACGCATCAATGGTGCTGAGGCGGAAAAGCTCTGTTCTACACATTAAATATATTAAACGTGGAGATGCCAAGAGAATCCTCTCTCCTCATTCCTCCCTGCGTCTCATCCCTTCCTCATGTGGAGTGAATTCTAGCCCCACAACGAGGAGAGACTATGATGACTTGGGAGAATGGGCCTCTCTCTTTCCCACACCACCTCATTAGTAGCCACTAGTAACGCAGTCGGAGAAGGCAGTGGCCCCCCACTCCAGCACTCTTGCCTGGGAAATCCCACGGACGGAGGAGCTGGTGGGTGCAGTCCACGGGGTCGCTGAGAGTTGGACACGACTCAGTGCCTTCACTTTCACTTTTCACTTGCATGCATTGGAGAAGGAAATGGCAACCCACTCCAGTGTTCTTGCCTGGAGAATCCCAGGGACGGCAGAGCCTGGTGGGCTGCCGTCTCTGGGGTCGCAGGGAGTCGGACACAACTGAAGCGACTTACCAGCAGCAGTAACACAGTAACTGACATGTAATACAACTCACTACAAGTGTTTCAACTACATAAATGGATACACTGGTTATGAATGAAAATGAATCCATCTGTAAACAAATCAGTCGATCTGTCCATTTTTTTTTCTTTTTGAGAGCTGAAAGGGCTCTTAGTGATCAAGTAGTCCACCCACTCCTATAAAAGATGAGGAAATTCAGTCTCAGAAAAATTAAGGCAAGTGATCAAATCTACCTGATTAGTGGAAGAAGTGTTCCTAGGGTCCAGGTCTCCTAGATCATTATTTATTCATCTTTCCACTGTGCTTTTACTGTAGATATCACTCCAAGAAAAATGGATTTGAACAAGTGTTTGGATTTCTCCTGCACAAAACATTATACTCCTTACACAGAAAGACTGTTCACACCACCAAATGCCAGTCCTTCAGCCTTAATATTTGGAATGTATCCTAATTTTGCTGATTTGGGAAAATATAGCAGCTTCACGTGCAGTAGCCAAGCATTCGGTTAGGGAGTGAACCTAGCTAACTGCTGATTATTCACATTCCAAAGAAGCCGGGGGGCAGGGGGGGCTTTCCTGTATTCATCATACACAAAGAAAATAGGAAGAGATTAAAAGCTTTGTTTCTTTGAAGAAAAAAAATGGTAAGAAGTAAAAGCAGCACTTGATTATGAGGCAGAGTTCTTTCAAATGCCAAGCTCTGACTTTCCTTGGTGAGTCTTCAGTGAGCTATCAAGATTATTTTGTGATCAGCGCTATTGTGAGAAATGCATTTCAGCCTATTCTTACAGACAACAATCTTAAGAGAACAGCATAGCAGTTCATGACTATTATTGTTCTCCAGAGCAGAAGGCATGGAGTGAATAAGTATCTTCATTTTGACAAAGAGTCCACTACAAATTAGTGGCAAATAATATGCATAGAGCACTGATAGCTTAGACAGAGCTTTTTAAAGGTGAGGCTAAGAGAGAGGTTGCTGGTCTTGAAAGATACTGGAAGCTGTTTTCTTTCTTTTTTTTAATTGGTCCTTCAACTCAGTTTGAGAAGCACTGCTCTCTGGTACCTATTTGTAACACAAAACTTGGGAAAATGCAATCTCCTTTAGTATTCTATTTATCTTCTTTATATTCCCCCTTTGAATATAAGCTCTATGATTTTAGGAGTAATGTCTAGTTTTTGTTTTTAATAGCCTTCAGTTGTTTTTTTTTTTTTTAAGCAGCCTTATATTCATAGCAAAATTCAGCAGAGAGGACAGAGATTATTTCCCAAATACCCGCTGCCTGCCCTGTGCACAGCCTCCCGCATGACCGACATTCCCCGACCTAGACGGTGCATTTGTTACTTACATGGGTATGCCACCATCACCCAGAGTCCTGAGTTTACATGCGGCTTCACTCTCGGTGGTATCATGCTACGCGTTTGAACAAATACATAATGACATGGATACACGTCAGATATGACTGACAGGTACAAGTCTGTCATTCTTGCGTCAGACTAAAGGGTTTCCCTGTTCTAAAGATCCTGTGCTCCACCCATTTGTCCTCCTCCTCCAGCCCTGACAGACCTTACAACAAAGATGCAGTAATGGCAACAGCATGGTGCTGGGAGCAAAGAGCTGGGCAGATCACCAGAAGGAAACAGAATGCCTTAAAATAGCTCTATATGCTTATGAAAGCATGTGTGATGATGGCAGAAAAATCTGGGAAAAAGGAAAGATTGTTTAACAAATGGGCTGTGTCCCTCAGCTAAACCTTCATGAAAGCTGACATCAAAATAAAATCTAGATAGACTGATGACATTAATGTAGAAATAAAGACCTCTAAAACTACTAAAGGTACTAGATATGTAGATTAATGATTATATCCTTTTAGAACTAGGGAGGATTCTCAAATGTGACATCACAGATAAGCTTCACACAGAAACACACTTCTATCCTGTTTTAGCTAAAAAGGTACGAGTGCCAAATTCTGTAATGCATTTTTCAGGAATTTCCCAACTTTTCCATTGGAACTTTCTCTAGAATAAAGCATNAGGGAGGATTCTCAAATATGACATCACAGATAAGCTTCACACAGAAACACACTTCTATCCTGTTTTAGCTAAAAAGGTACGAGTGCCAAATTCTGTAATGCATTTTTCAGGAATTTCCCAACTTTTCCATTGGAACTTTCTCTAGAATAAAGCATGCCTTTCCTTCCATAAAAAATAAAATAAAATAAAATAAAAAGGTACGAGTGTTAAACATTAAAGACAAATCACAATGTGGGAGACATGATTATAAAATAGGTAGTGAAATATTTGACAAACAAATACGTGAAAGCTCTTAAATATCAATAAAAAGTCAAGCCTAATAATTAAATACTATTTGCCCAATTAAAAAATAGACAAAGGCTAAGAGCATACATTTTACAAAATGATTATAAAGGCAAAAGAAAACCATGAAAAAAGTTCAATTTCACTAGAAAGAAATGTAAATTAGTCAGTTCCATAATGATCCTTTCTCTGCAATTCCAAAATACAAAAAGCTCTGGAAATAGGAAAAAATGCTTCTACAGTGGAAACTAATTTTTTTCTTCCTTACAGTAAAATTGTAACCACTGAATATACAAGAAGAAAAGAAAATACGAAATGATCAATTTGCCAACATAGTACAAACTAATTTTGTAGCAAAATCTGATGTGGACTACTCATGGTCTATTAAATCCCACTGAAAACTATTAATACCTTAATACCTTATCCCCGCCCCCTCCCCCCACAACACACACACACAAAGCCTACTGAGAATATTTTGTACTAAATAGTTATAATTTACTACTTTTATAAAATACAAATTGTAAAACAGATTTAGCTATAATAGTTTGGATAGGGGACCTGTGCAACCTTTATGGAAGAAAATATGTGTGAAATGACTGAAATGACAAGGCAAGTATATGACGGTATATAAACGAGAATGCCCACTGCAGCATGGCCTACTAAAACTGGGAATAGACTCACTGTCAAAAAATAAGCTATTATTTAAATATATTATGACAAATAAATACAATGGAATATTTCACAACCAGTAGACTGTTGTTCACTTAATTTACAGGCTATCATTGAAATAGAGATATGCTAACGTTAGTGTATAATTAGACTCTCATAAAAAAAAATAAATTTGCATGTATAAATTTTAATGGGAAAAACTTTGGACCAAAACACACTCTCTGGGTGGATTGGATTTTAGGTGATTCTAAATGGTTATTTTTGAGAGGTTTACAATACTAATTAAAAAAAAAAAGATCCTGTATGACAAAGAGGGGAAAATGCTTTTCATAAATCAACTCATTTTTTACACCTAACAATTTTGTGCCATAGGATGGACATTATAGAGAAGTTCCCATTATAGACAAGGGAGAAGCGGAGAAGCGGAGACTTTTATTAAGGCTGTAGAACTTGTGAGTGACAGGGCCTAAGCCCTCTGATTCCAACATTGCAAGACCACTGGGCACCCAGCCCCAGGGTACCACCTGGCACACATTCAGATCCTGAGCTTCAGTAACATTTGGGATTTTAACAAGTTCATTTTTTACACCTAACAATTTTGTGCCATAGGATGGACATTATAGAGAAGTTCCCATTATAGACAAGGGAGAAGCGGAGAAGCGGAGACTTTTATTAAGGCTGTAGAACTTGTGAGTGACAGGGCCTAAGCCCTCTGATTCCAACATTGCAAGACCACTGGGCGCCCGGCCCCAGGGTACTACCTGGCACACATTCAGATCCTGAGCATCAGTAACATTTGGGATTTTAACAAGTCACTCTTGTTAATATCAATTCACTGGGAGGTTTGCATGTGGCAAGTGCTGGGAGGCAGTTCTTAGACACTGAAACCTTTTGATTTCAGGAATCCTCCAATCCTTATCAGAGGAGAGTCCCAATTTAGGGAACAGCAGTGGCCCATGACTTCATTAATAGGTAGTTCTGGTGTTCAGTCGCTTGGTCGTATCAGACTCATTGCGACCCCATGGACAGCAGCACACCAGGCTTCCCTGTCCTGCACTCTCTCTCAGAGTTTGCTCAAACTCATGTCACTGAGTCAACGATGCCATCCAGTCATCTCATCCTCTGTCATCCTCTTCTCCTCACAGGGAGTTTAGGTCAGAATATATTAGTTTTCCATAGCAATGTTACTCACGATGTTGAATGGACATATGCACGTTTGAAAGCACCGAATGGTACCATGAAACCACCTGCAATGGATCGTAACAGGTCTCCTAGGAACTGCCCCCTAAAGTCCCATTTGGGGTTTCAAGAACACACCCCAGAACAGAGGACTCAGAGAACACAAAATTGTTAGGAGTAGTAGGAGCGGATCAATTCCTCTCCCAGCTCCAGGTCACCTGCAGGGCTCCCAGGGCCAAGGCAGCAAGAAGTAAGACCTAGGGGGAGGGTCTCCGGGGAGGTGGGCAGGAGCGGGGTAGCTGCCCCACAGGCGATGCCGAGCATGGAGAGCAGGGGTGAAGCAGGAAAACGTGACAGATGGCAGCAGAAGGCACTGGGGGACGGAGACGCAGGTGTGGCTGGAGAGTGATGCCAGGGAAGGTGAGCCGGGAGCAAGAGGAGCGTGAGGGGCAGAAGAGGAGGCATGCCCTCCCACAGAGGGCATCTGAAGCGGGGGCAGCCTGTCGCACCACCTCACNCAGAAGGCACTGGGGGACGGAGACGCAGGTGTGGCTGGAGAGTGATGCCAGGGAAGGTGAACCGGGAGCAAGAGGAGCGTGAGGGGCAGAAGAGGAGGCATGCCCTCCCACAGAGGGCATCTGAAGCGGGGGCAGCCTGTCGCACCACCTCACCCCTGCAGTTGGGTGTGGTCAAGAGCCAGTGAGCTTAACTGATGAACAGCTTCCAGGCTGGGCCCACCTGCCTCCTGCCCCTGGCTAGAACCACCTTGATGATGCCTTTGATCACCTGAGCCTGGAGGCCCTGGTGGGAGAGGACCAGAGGCCTGTGACAGCAGGCAGACACACAGACTACCAGACACCACACTTCACAAGATGAGGAAGAAATGAATAAAGAACTGATGAGAGCTTCCTGAATGACTGTCTTAATAATGAAAGAGAATTCCCTTAGTCTATCTAAAAACTTCTCCTCCCCCGTCCTCCTTCCTGCCCCTGCTCCCCACATGGACCAGTCAAGTCTCCCTGTCCTGCTAACAAGGGGCAAAAGACAGGATGTTGACACTGGTAACCAAATTGTGCATCTGGACTCATCCCACACGTGACAGTGCAAAACGCGCCAGAACCATCCTCTGGACACATATTTTCCTGAGGTTTAGGTGACGAGTCCACAAAGTCTGGGAGAGAAAGTGGAAGCAGGTGTATCAGGTACCCCGCCCCTCTGTCCTGCCCTTGGGCCGCATAAGGGAAAACGTTGAAGTCAGGGCACCAACTTTCCCTCCTTGAGACAAAAACTACGCTATCTTGGAAAAACACACGGCCCCTAATTCTCAGCATCTCCCAACCTGATCTCTCAGAGTGAAGTGAGTCCTGCTCAGGTTGCAGTGGGAACAAGTCAGTGAGGCCTACGGGACAGAGCAAGACAAGGGCTGACGTGCATGGGTTCCCAGGAGTGGACCAGCGCAAGTACCAGAAGATGACCTAGCGCTCTCCCTGATCTTCACTGTGAACACGTCATTGGCTGGAGAAAGTTGGAGATTCTTTTCTTACATTTGTTCCTGTTTAAAACTAACATTTCATTTTGTTCTAAACAAAACAGAAAACAATAAGCTATTTATTTAGCTGGTGCCTCAGTTTTCCTCTTAGGGAAATCAATGAGAAGGAACAGCAGAACCTGACCATAATTAGAAGCCCTTTTTACACATGCTTCATGCCATGGTCTTGTAACACATCCAAGGTGGCACCCTCATCCATATTTTATAGGTAGTGAAACAGGCTCCGAGAGGCAAGAACATGCATTCAAGGTTGCATAGCTAATGGTGGAGAAGCAGGGGCCAGACTCCAGCGCCATAGTGCGTCCCTGAGAGCTCACTCCTGAGGTTTTCTCTTCCTTTCTGGGGTCTGTCCTGAAAGCACATGGAGCTCTTTGATCTCCTGTATGCCAAGCTCTGTCCTTTAAGTAATTATTTTCTAATTGCGCCAAATGCCTTTTCATAAAAGTTGGATGAAGCACAAGCTGGAATCAAGATTACCGGGAGAAATAACAATGATCTCAGATATGCAGATGACACCACCCTTATGGCAGAAAGTGAAGAGAAGCTAAAAAGCCTCTTGATGAAAGTGATAGAGGAGAGTGAAAAAGTTGGCTTAAGACTCAACACTCAAAAAACGAAGATCATGGCATCTGGTCCCATCATTTCATGTCAAATAGATGGAGAAACAATGGAAATAGTGACAGACTTTATTTTGGGGGGCTCCCAAATCACTGCAGATGGTGACTGCAGCCATGAGATTAAAAGAAGCTTGATCCTTGGAAGAAAAGTTATGACCAACCTAGACAGCATATTAAAAAGCAGAGACATTACTTTGCCAACAAAGGTCCATCTAATCAAAGCTATGGTTTTTCCAGTAGTCATGTATGGATGTGAGAGTTAAGAAAGCGGAGTACCGAAGAATTCATGCTTTTGAACTGTGGTGCTGGAGAAGACTCTTGAGAGTCCCTTATCTAACCAGTCAATCCTAAAGGAAATCAGTTCTGAATATTCATTGTAAGGACTGATGCTAAAGCTGAAACTCCAATACTTTGGCCACCTGAAGCGAAGAACTGACTCATCGGAAAAGACCCTGATGCTGGGAAAGATTGAAGGCAGGAGGAGAAGGGGACAACAGAGGATGAGATGGTTGGATGGCATCACTGACTCGATGGACAGGAGTTTCGGCAAGCTCTGGGAGTTGGTGAAGGACAGGGAAGCCTGGCATGCTTCAGTCCACGGGGTCTCACAGAGTCGGACACAACTGAGCAAATGAATTGAAATTGAATTGGGTGACTTATGTTGACACCTTTGTCAAGAACCCTTTGGGGGGACTTCTCTGGTAGTCCAGCAGCTTAGACTCCTTCCTTCCTACTGCAGGGGGCCCAGGTTCAATCTCTGATCAGGGAACTAGATGCCACCTGCTGCAACTAAGTTCATGTGCCACAATTAAAGATCCTGAATGCCACAACTTAGACCAAGTGCAGCCAAATAAATAAATAACAAAAAAATTTTTTAAATCCAGCGCTTGCTTAAAAAAAAATTAACAAATTGGGTTTCCACTGGGTTCTGTGCAGTTGGTCTTTATTGAAGACCCACAGTTATTTAAAGGTACTACTATTCATCCCATTCTTCTCTGGGGTTCTCAAAAGGTACTTGCACCTCAGTCGCTCCCCACAATGAAGCTATCCTTCTTGCATTTGCAGACTTGGGTCAGGGAAGGCTGAAGGAACACTGCCTTTTTCTGGTTCCTCGTCCACGGTGCCACCCCTCCTTGCACTTCCTCCTCTGGGCCCTCTGCCGTTCAGGACTTTCTCGCTGGTGATGGAACAGGAATAAAAGCCAAGTGATAGAACAGGACATCTGGCCTCAGGGCAAAGAGGAAGGAAGAGAGGAAGCAGGGGGTTTGGTTTCCCCGTCACATCTTTCTAGGAGAGGAATGTACACATTGCCTCCAGGAGCAGAGAGGACGGATCACAGCTCCACCAGCCTCCCCTGGGCTCTGCCTTCAGTTTCTGCCTGAATCACCCCTTGTCTCGCCCTGGTGCTAACTCTCTGAAGCGAGAGATGCTTCTCTAGAGTGATGGTCCACCATGCTACAGGCCAGCATCCAAACTCTGGGGCTGCCATGACTGAGGCCCTGGGATGGATGACTTTGGACCTACAGGAAGCCTAGCCCAACCTGTCTCCACTGATTCCTTGCTGGGCTTTCAGTAAATCAAGGAAGGCAAGCTGGATCTGATTGGAGATAGAAGCAGTCTAACAGGAATTACCTCTTAGCAAAGAGAGAAGAAACATCTTATAAGAGCTGCTCCATTAGGAAATATTAAGCCAAGTTTTGAGCTTCCTGTTGCCAATTACAAATTGGCCCATTGGCATCCCTGCTGGCCCACTGGTAAAAGAATCACCTGCCAACACAGGAGATACAGATTCCAATCCCTGGGTTGGGATGATCCCCTGGAGGAAGACATGGCAAGTATTCATGGCAAGTAATCCACTCCAGTATTCTTGTCTGAAATGGATTTTTCAGGCAAGAGGAGCTTGGCGGGCTACAGTCCATGGGGCTGCAAAGAGTTGGGCATGACTGAGGAACTAAACACAACAACATCCACCTCTACAAGGATTAAATCATGTGCTATTGCAGCTGCTGATTTTCAACACTCCCTGAAGAGAGTAGGATGGAGAGCAAAAATGAGATACTGTGCTCAGAGGAAAACTAGCAGATGTCTTCAGATAGCTAGACATTTTCAGGAGCTGAGTTTTTAAGACTATCTTGTATCTCCTCAGATCTAGAAAAGCACTAAAATCTTTCATGGTGATAACTGCTCCTTGTGGCTAGCAGAAACCTGCAAAAAATATATGCTTGATTGCATGTGTTTCTCTTTCACCAAAATCACATTTATACTGCCCTTCCTCCTACTCTTCCAGAGCAGTTTCACAGAGCTATATGAAATGCTGTCTCCCACGCTATAGTCCTTATTTTGTTCCAAGTAAAAACTGACTCGCACCTCTCATGTCGTGCAATTTTTCAAAAATCAATACTGTCTACAGTTCACATGACTGGGTTTGAAAAGCACAGTAAGTGGTTCCTTCTGCTTTCAGAAACACTTGGGTGGCACCGAAACAGCCAGGAATGCCCTTGCTTAGTTAGCAGTGATGTCATGGTGATGTTGCTGAGTTGACATGGTCCAAAAATACAGTTGTCTCCCCACCACCATGCAAAGTCTGAGCTGGAGTCAGGTTCAGATTCTCCCAGTTCAAGTTGTAAGCTGCCGACTTTTAGCTATTTCCCAACGACTTGAAAGGTAAGTCGTTGTTGTTCAGTCGCCAAGTCATGTCCGAATCTCCCGTGACCCCATGGACTGCAGCACACCAGGTTTCCCTGTCCCTCACCATCTCCCAGAGTTTGCCCAAGTTCACGTCCATTTAATCAGTGATGCCATCCGACCATCTCACCCTCTGTTGCCTTCTTCTCCTCTGCCTTCAAGGGAAGTACTTTTAGGTTATTTTTAATAATTTCAATTATTAAAGTGACATGGCTAAGTATCGAGCTATGGTCCTCTGATACTGGGGAAGAACTATTAGTGAATTTAATCATTAGAGCCCCAGTTTCCTTTCTGTTGATCCACATTATTTTGTTTCACTATCACTTCAGGACTCATCAGTGTTTTACTATAACTTCAGGACTCATTTACTATAACTTCAGGACTCTAAACATACATTAGAACTTGGAGGATGTTGAGTTTTCTGAATTTATATACATTGGCTCTTCCAAGTCTTCACTAAGGTCATTTATTTCTACAAATACTGTTGACTAGGACACAAGACTTGTATGACCTGCCACTTAAGGTGCCTCTTTCTTAAATTTGAAAGGAATTGCTTTTCCTTAGTTGTTTTTCATATCTTTAACAGGAATGTTATGAGACATCCTGTTAATATTTTATTAACATAAAAATGTTCTCTCACTTTCTGAGTACTTCACCTGACTGCTAACTCTCTAAACATCAAATTAGGTGAGTTTGGTATGAAGTTTAATAAGTTTATGCTAAGTCCTTCTGATTACCACCTTTTTTAAAAAAAACTAAACAAAAAATGTCCTGCTTTATTATAAGCCTCTTTCTCTCTTTTAAATGAAGATTAGAAAACTGCTAGTTAGGACTCTTTTCAATGATTCTCCTTACACTGATCTACATATTAAAATAACCTCCAAGCTTCTCTTTTCCATGTGAAATAACAGCTTCTCTTCATTCTTTCCCCCAAAATAGTCATATTCAAATGATTTCCCCCTACTCTTTAAAGAATACCTGATTTCTATATGAACTTATGAAAATGTTGAACTCAAGGGCATTTCTGAATGATTAAGTTTAAGGTCCAGCAAGGATACTGCATCTTTTCAACATGCTCATGTTCTTGACTCCCAATCAGAGCCAGGGGATTGGACCGTGCAAGGGGACCATGGTTCTAACTGTGGCCAGCTCTTGGGTTCCCACTAAGAATGAAGAGGCCAGTGCAGAGTTCCAAGGGATAAACTTGGAGGAAATCTCCTCCTTTCTGTGGGCCTCAGCTTCTCTGCCTATAAAATGAGGAAGCAGAGATTCAGCTCTCTGGTCTGTTTGGGAGCCCGAGATCCTAGAGTGTGTGATGACTTCCCAGCTTGCTAGCTGCACTTGCCATCCTGCTGAAGGCAGTGCATTTACAGACAGACACCTGCCATCCTGGAGAAATACCCACTACTGCTTGATACTATGGGAATAATCTATAATCTGTATGATCTGTTCAATCTTTACATTCACACAATACTCATGCAGCATGGATCATAGTACTTCATCCTCAAAATACTTGCATTTTAGTGGAAGCAATAAAACATGAATATAGAGATATTGAATATTGAGCCAATATAGAATATTGACCCCTGACTGGAAAATCCCATGGATGGAGGAGCCTAGTAGGCTGCAGTCCATGGGGTTGCCAAGAGTCGGACACAGCTGAGTGACTTCACTTTCACTTTTCACTTTCATGCACAGGAGAAGGAAATGGCAATCCACTCCAGTGTTCTTGCCTGGAGAATCCCAGGGACAGGGGAGCTGTCTATGCGGTTGCACAGAGTCGGACACGACTGAAGTGACTTAGCAGCAGAAACCATGGGATCAATAACCTGGCGTCTCTAACTTCAGGGTTAACAGCTCTCATTCTAAGATAAGAGCAGTGTCTGAGTGTAACTTGCCAACGGGGTTGTCTGGTATGCTTCCCACCCGCTTTTAGATGTTCAACTGTAGCATGTAGGGACACATGCGAGAAAGTTGCCATATGATCCAGCCATCCCACCCCTGGGCATACACCCAGCTGAAACTATAATTCAAAATATACATGTATCCTATGTTCATAGCAGTACTATTCACAATAGCCAAGACATGGAAACAACTGAAGTGCCCACTGGCAGATGAATGGATAAAGAAGGTGAATGGATAACGATACACACACACATGTTGTTGTTTAGACACTAAGTCATTTCCAACTCTTTGGCAACCCCATGGACCGTAGCCCACCAGGCTCCTCTGTCCATGGGCTTCCCTAGAGAAGAACACTGGAGTGGGTTGCCATTTCCTTCTCCAGGGAATCTTCCTGACCCAGGGATCGAACCTGGGTCTCCTGTATTGGCAAGCTCTTTACCCCTGAGCCACCACAGAAGCCTTAAATACACAATGTAACATCACTCAACCATCAAAACAGTTCGTAGCCCACCAGGCTCCTCTGTCCATGGGCTTCCCTAGAGAAGAACACTGGAGTGGGTTGCCATTTCCTTCTCCAGGGAATCTTCCTGACCCAGGGATCGAACCTGGGTCTCCTGTATTGGCAAGCTCTTTACCCCTGAGCCACCACAGAAGCCTTAAATACACAATGTAATATCACTCAACCATCAAAACAGTGAAATAACTGCAGCAACACGGATGGACCTAGAGACTACCACACTAAGCGAAGTGAGTCAGAAAAAGACAGACAAATACCAAATGATATCACTTGTATGTGGAATCTAAAATATGATACAGCTCAACATACCCATGAAACAAAAACAGACTCCCAGGTACAGAGAACAGACTTGTGGTTGCCAAGGGAGGGTAGAGGGGGGGTAGGTTGAGAGTTTGGAATTAGCAGAGGCAACCCTTTATATTCAGGATGGATAAACCACAAGGTCCTACTGTGGAGCACAGGGAACTATATTCAATATCCTGCGACAAACCATAATGGAAAAGAATATGAAGAACATACCTGTGACTGATTCATGTTGATATATGGCAAAAACCATTACAATATTATAATTATCCTCCCATTAAAATAAATTAATTAAAAAAGAATATACATACATGTATATATTAATATATATGTATAACTGAATTGCTTTGCAGAGGAAGTTAACACAACATTGTAAGTCAATGCCACGTCAAAATTTTTTATAAAAGAAAACATCAGGGGATCAGCTTAATGTGGAAGAATTTGCTGTTACAAGGTCACTTGTCTGCTTTGTGCTTCAAATTCCTCATCTAAAAACACTGGAGGTGATGAAGGCTACTTGTTTCATAGCTTACTGAGGGATTCCTAAGATCCCGCTGGAAAAATACATAATCCATAAGATGTAAGGTATTCAAAGTCAAATTCACATTCTTTTCATTGTCACTGCCAAAAACAATAAAATAAAAAACTTTTAAGTTTTTTTTTTTTTTTTTAAGCCTCAGTGCAGAAGATCCCAAAGTTAGTAGGAAACCCACTGCCAACATGTCCTTTCCCTATGCAGAGTTCCCTCTGTGGTGCGCTGAGAAAGTCTTGGGTTAGGAAGTCAGTTCTTCTCCCCGGGAGAGCACAGCCCTTTACACACCCGGCAGGGAGGCAGCCAGCTTCTGGCTCGGCCCTTTGAAAGTTGTCCCTCCAATAGAGCAGTGTCCACGTTTCCATGTGCTCAGTAACCGGTGTGCACACATCCTGCTGTGTTTGGTTTTAAAAAGAAAAGAGGAAAAAGTCACACAGGAGGAGCCCAGGCATCCAAAAGTCTTGCCAGCCTGGCCCGTGCTTCCTGCCACTTTCTCCCGAGCCCTCCATCCTGTCTTTCTCTCCCCAAACGGAGGAGGAAAATGACATGGGGCAGCCCAGTGCTGGGAAAAGGGGAGAGAGAAAAAAGTCAGAACTGGGTCTGCCATGACTAAACTCACCAAGTTCATTCTCAGAATAAGACGGCACACATCACGTTAAAGGCAACAGCAGCTGCTGTCACTCTTATCTATTAGAGAGAAACTAACCGCTATTTTGTGGTTACATAGGAAAAGCAAACACACACCTCCAGAAACTTAAGACACTGTCATTGATGATGAAATAAACTCACTCCTAACGGAGCAGGTTTCTGACGAGGCCACCGTGTGCCCGGCACGGCTGCTCTCCAAACACACACCAGTGCTGGAATGAAGACCAGCTTGGCCAGATCTGCGAGGCGCCAGGGTCTTTCCACTCGTGGCCCTCCTGATTCATTGTTTTTAAAAGAAACTTTTATTGGAGGGTAGTTGACTTATAATATTGCATTAGTTTCAGCAGTACAACAAAGTGCACCAGTTATCCACACACACATACCCACTCTATCTTAGATTCTTTACCGATGTGGGCCATTACAGATCTCTGAGTACAGTTCCCTGTGCTATGCAGTAGGGCCTTATTAGTTAGCTTCAAGTGCACCCTTCCTGACAGAGGAGAGAGATCTTGTTTGTCTTTGTGTAGGCGGCTGTCAAGACTGGAAACCAGCATGCCAGCCCTCCCCATTATGGGAAGGGGAGTCATCTCTAGCCCTGAAGGCTACCGTTTTTCACACGGTTTGCAGGGTGTTTCAAAGCAAGTTTCCATTTTTCCCTCAGGGGAGTAAAACTGATTATACCATTTATTACTTTACCTTCCTACAGTAAATCAAACACCCCATTAATATAGTCTACCCTTCATCCCTGATTAACCTGAGATGTATTTAAAATTCCGTAAGGAAGTAAAAGATAAAAATGTATCTTGGGAAAATATATTTTGGTGAAATGTTTGCTATATATTGAGACTATGGACGTGTTAAGTGTGTGACAGATTTTTACAATGGAAATGTGAGTTAGACATATTAGGACCGGTTACTATTGATTGTGTGCTAGACTCAGTGCTCTATACCCACCTAAAAGAACGCCCATAGCATAAAAAGGGAAAAAATGGTGCCATTTGCAGAGATGTGGATGAACCTAGAGACTGTCACACAGAGTGAAGTCAGAAAGAGAAAAACAAATATTGTCTATCAACACATATATGTGGGATTTAGAAAAATGGTACAGATGATCTCATTTGCAAAGTAGAAACAAAGTTACAGATGTAGAGAACAAACTTGGGTTACCAACGGGTGTAAGGAGGGGTGGGATGAACCGGGATCATCTGATCTTATGTATAAATAATGATTTATTAAATCTATTATAACAGATAATGAGAACCTATGTATTGTTCAGGGAACTCTACTGAGTGCTCTGTGCTGACCTAAATGGGAAGGAAATCCAAAAAAGAAGGTATCAGTTCAGTTCAGTCACTCAGTCGTGTCCGACTCTGCGACCCCATGAATCGCAGCACGCCAGGCCTCCCTGTCCATCATCAACTCCCGGAGTTCACTCAGACTCGCGTCCATCGAGTCGGTGATGCCAT
>SJYX01004764.1:51667-63471 GCA_006410675.1 Oreotragus oreotragus
AAAAGAAAAGGAGCCAGGATTCCGCATCGGCATGCCCCAGGCAGCCAGAGGGTCTATCCTTAAAGGTGTGTGCCCCCAGACAACCTATTTTTAATTATTTAAATTATCTTACGTACCCTCCAATTAATCAAATGTGCTTAAAACAAATTATCTATTCTGACATTTCACTACTTTGGTTTCCCTTGTGGTGCAGATGGTAAAGAATCTGCCAGCAGTTTGGGAGATCCTGGTTCGATTCCTGGATCAGGAAGCTCTCCTGGAGAAGGGAATGGCAACCCACTCCGGTATTCTTGCCTGGACAGAGGAGCTTGGTGGGCTACAGTCCATGGAGTCACAAAGAGTCGGACATGACTGAGCGACTAACATTTCACGACTTTACAATTACTTTCCTTCCAGTTAGAAGTACAAAGGAGCCACAGTGTATGTTTTGGAAGAAAGGGTAACAGCAAAAATGTCAGTATCAAGTTAATATCTATCTTTATCAACATGTGCAGGACAGATCTAAAGATGTGAGGCACTTCCGGGCCCCTACCTGCCCCACCCACGACCAGGGCACCTGGGATTCCTCTGTTTGTCTCCCAAGCCGCCTAATTAATTGCTAACCTACTCTACCCTCTGGGAAGGCCCTGGGTAACTGCTGAGGATGAGATCCCAGGAAGAATGTGTTTGTTTGTATAACACTGTGTTTCACCTTTTCTTTATTTTCAGACAGACCTCCAAGTCTGTAAGTGCTACAAATTACTCTGCTCTCTGGGTTTAGTTTAGCATAAACAAAGCATTTCTTTCTTTTCCAGTCAATTATGGGGTTGGTCTCCCTGAGCTCTGCTGTGCTCAATTCTATCAATCAAACATGCAGAAGCCTAGTCTGTGACACAGACGACACCTTTACTTTCAGAAGACTGAGAAAGCTCTGTTATTTCAGGTGACTGGTAAAATACAAACTTTTACCAGTGACCTAATTTTTCTTAAGAGACAATACAATAGACATTTTCTACATAATAAACTTGTATTCATTGCTTTCTCAGTCTAGACAGGCAAGATTTTTTTAAGGACAGATTTCCAAAAATTTGACTGTTCTCCCTGAGCATACTTCTATTATGAATTGAGGGTAGAGTCATTAACTCACAGAAAAACATTCTCAGGACAAACAATTTATGTGTTAAGCTACTATTTGGGGAGAGCTTCAGAGAGAGAGGTTTGGAGCAAAGAATGGGGGTAAAGCAATCTGAAAGACGTTAAACTGATTGTCATAGTCCCAGTTTTAAGCTTCACTCCTGCACCTATTTGACATCTATTCCAGAAAGATTGTGGATGGCCGGATGTCTCCTCTGAAATCAACCCCACTCAAGATTCTCCTACAGTCTTGCCTCTCTAATGACACATCATCAGCTTAAGTACCAATTTGCCCATCTAATCAAGGACCACAACACACTGGTAACAGCAACCAGTGACACTATAATTAACTCCCTAGTGATTAATTCTTATTGACTCAGGCCAAAGGAGGATTACAAATTAAGATAACTGGAAACTGAGTCTTGACTTGCAATTTGATTCTTCCTGCTCGTCTTCAATACCTGCATTGGTCAGATAACCATTCAACATTCTCTCTTACCTAAAAGAGATCCAATCCAACTAACGTATCAAATCCGCCTTGTTTTCCTGATGTTATTGATGCCCAGGTGGTAGGGGTTGTTGGGGCAAAGGAGCAGGAGAAAGTGAAACAGACAATCACTGTTACCACACCGGGACCCGATCTCTAAACTACTGAAGCAGGAGCTTCTCCAATTCAATTCAACACAATGATGATGGCTATGCTGTCACTAGTGTGTGACACGAGGAACTAGGGAAATGAGAAAAGTGTATTCCTTCTACCTGACCCTCATGACATTTATAATTTAGAAAGGGAAGAGAAGGGAATGATTATGTATGGGCCAAAGCTCTGTGCTAGGCGCTGGGCGTCATTTTTCACGTTCTCATTAAATCCGCACATCAGCCTTTGGAGAATGGGCTACGGATCCCGTTTTACAGAAGAGAACGTTGAAGCCTAAAAAAGTTAAAGGAGAATATTACTCAACCCCATGTCAGAACACCCTTCCTTTTTGATTGAAGTATTTCCTTTCTTTTTAAGGCCCAATAATACTCATTGTACACGTCACATTATGTTTATCCCTTCACCTGTCAGTTGCATGATGAATGGAAACAGTTGTTTCCACCTGTTGGATATTGCAAATAATGCTGCTATGAACTTCGGTGAGCAAATATCTTTTTAAGATGCTGCTTTCAATTCTTTTGGATGATACCCACAAGGGTGACCATTGGATTACACTGTAATTCTAGTCTTAATTGTTTTGAGGACCTGCCATATTTTTTTTCCATAGTGGCTGTGCCATTCTACAGTCTCAACAACAGAGTACAAGGGTTCTAATTTCTTCACATCCTCACCAAAACTTGTTGGATTTTTCGAACTAGCCATACTAATGGGTGTGAGGCGATATCTCATTGTGGTATTAATTTGAAATGATTTTGAGTATCTTTCCATACACTTCTTGGTCATTTGTATATCATCTTTGGAAAAATGGCTACTCATGTCCTTCACTGATTTTTTAAGTTGGACTCTGTTTTTTGTTGTTGTGTTGTATATAGCTATTAGTTTTAAAATTGCACTATAAAACATTTCAGGCGCACAAAATATAAAAAATAACTTGGTGAATGCCCAATACCTACAATCCAACCTAAAACAGAAAACCTAACCAATATATTTGAAGTTTCCAATATCCTTCTCCTGACTGAATTCCCTTTCACACTCTCACCAAGAGAACTACTATCCAGACGCTAGAGTTTATTATTCCCTCCATTTTTATACATGTAATAAATATTTATATATCTGTTTCTATTCTACTATTGCCTATTTCAGTTCAGTCGCTCAGTCGTGTCCAACTCTTCGTGACCCCATGAATTGCAGCACGCCAGGCCTCCCTGTCCATCACCAGCTTCCAGAGTTCACTCAGACTCACGTCCATCGAGTCCGTGATGCCATCTAGCCATCTCATCCTCGGTCGTCGTCCCTTCTCCTCCTGCCCTCAATCCCTCCCAGCATCAGAGTCTTTTCCAATGAGTCAACTCTTCACAAGAGGTGGCCAAAGTACTGGAGTTTCAGCTTTAGCATCAGTCATTCCAAAGAACACCCATGGCTGATCTCCTTTAGAATGGACTGGTTGGATCTCCTTGCAGTCCAAGGGACTCTCAAGAGTCTTCTCCAACACCACAGTTCAAAAGCATCAATTCTTTGGAGCTCAGCTTTCTTCACAGTCCAACTCTCACATCCATACATGACCATAGCCTTGACTAGACGGACTTTTGTTGGCTAAGTAATGTCTCTGCTTTTTAATGTGCTATCTAGGTTGGTCATAACTTTCCTTCCAAGGAGTAAGTGTCTTTTAATTTCATGACTATTTAACTGACTTTAAAACTCAATATATAAACCGTTATTTACATTCTTCTGCAACTCCATTTATATTTGTGAGATTCATTTTTCTTGGTACATGTAATCTCAAATATTCATTTTATTTACTCTATAGCTGTGGTTCTCAAACTTTTTGGTCTTAGGATTCCTTTACCTTTAAAAAAATTACCGAGGCTACTGAAGAGCTTTGGTTTAAGTGGATTCAATTAATCAATATTTGCCATATCAGAAAGCAATGCTGAAAAAAATCAGCAGTGGCCACAAGACTGGAAAAGGTCAATTTTCATTCTAATCCTAAAGAAAGGCAATGTCTATGAATGTTTAAATTACCATACAATTGAACTCATCTCACACACTAGCAAAATTAGGCTCAAAATCCTTCAAGCTAGGCTTCAGCAATACATGAACCAAGAATTTTCAGATGTACAAGCTGGATTTAGAAAAGGCGGAGGAACCAGAGATCAAATTGCCAACATCTGTTGGATCACAGAAAAAGCAAGGGAATTAAAAAAAAATCTACTTCTGCTTCATTGACTATGCTAAAGCATTTGACTATGTGGATCACAAAAAACTGTGGAAAATTCTGAGAGAGATGGGAATACCAGATCACCTTACCTGCCTCCTGAGAAATCTGTATGCAGGTCAGGAAGCAACAGTTAGAACTGGACATGGAACAACAGACTGGTTCAAAATTGAAAAGGAGTACATCAAGGCTGTATATGGTCACCCTGCTTATTTAACTTATATGCAGGGTACATCATGTGAAATGCCGGGGTGGGTGAAACACAAGCTGGAATCCAGACTGCTGAGAGAAATATCAACAACCTCAGATATGCAGATGATACCAGTTTAATGGCAGAAAGTGAAGAGGAACTAAAGAGCCTCTTGATGAAAGTGAAAGAGGAGAATGAAAAAGCTGGCTTAAAACTCAACATTCAAAAAATGAAGATCATGGCATCTAGTCCCATCACTACATGGCAAATAGATGGGGAAACAATGGAAACAGTGACAGATTTTATTTTCTTTGCTTCCAAAATCACTTTGGACAGTGACCGCAGCCATGAAATTAAAAGACACTTGCTCCTTGGAAAAAAAGCTATGACAAACCTAGATAGTGTATTTAAAAGCAGAGAAATCACTTTGCTGACAAAGGTCTGCCTAGTCAAAGCTATGGTTTTTCCAGTAGTCATGTATGAATGTGAGAGCTGTACCATAAAGAAGGCTGAGGACCAAAGAATTGATGCTTTCCAATGGTGGTGCTGGAGATGACTCTTGAGAGTCCCTTGGCCAGCAAGGAGATCAAGCCAATCAAAGCTAGAGGAAATCAACCTTGAATATTCACTGGAAGGACTGATGCTGAAGCTGAAGCTCTGATACTCTGGCCAGCTGATGCAAAGAGCCCACTCATTGGAAAAGACCCTGATGCTGGGAAAGATTGAAGGCGGGAGAAGGGGACGACAGAGGATAAGACAGTTGGATGGCATCACTGATTCAACGGACATGAGTTTGAGCAAACTCAGGGAGATAGTGAAGGGTGGGGAAGCCTGGTGTGCTGCAGTCCGGGGAGGTTGCAAAGAGGCAGACGTGACTTGACAACTGAACAATGAAGAAAAACAATTTAAAATCATAAAACCCATTATATAAAGTTAAGAACATATTTTAAGAACATATTTTATGATTAAATAATCTTACTTTTTCAACACAAAAGGCAAGGAGAAAAGTGGTTCTGTTTTACACTTTTGTAAATCTCCTTCATGTCTGGCTTAATAAAAGACACCTGGCTTCTTATTCTTATTTCTGCATTCAGTCTGTTGCTATCATAACACATGGCCTCTGGAAAACTCCACCGTACAGAATGAGAGAGAAAAGGTGAAAAAGGTCTTAGTCGTGCTGTGAAATGAGTTTTGACCTGGAAATACCCTGAAAGAAGTCAGCAGGATCTCCAGGGATCTCTGGACCACACTTGAAAATCACTGCTCCTTAGAATTTCACTGAAATAAATATACTGCAATCTTTTTTTATCTATTCTTCTGCCAATGTTCTTCTTTTTTTTTTTTTTTTGGCTTTTCTTAATCATATTGCTGTCAACACTCTTGCAGATATCTGCTTTGCCACAGGTTTCTACAAAATATGCACAAAGTAGCAGAACCACCGCATTTTGATGTATACACACTTTCGACTATAGTATAGTTATTGTCAAAGTGCTCTCTCAAACGTACAATCTGTAAATATGTCACTAGTTTCAAGCACCTAAAACTTGAACCAAGATTATCTCTGGGAGGCAAGAAATGTGATGATAATTTTTAAAAATCTGAGAGATAACTAATAGTATGGAACTGTATCCTATATCTGGAGAAAGCCCTCCAGAACAAACAGATGTCTGTTAGAGATAAAATCAGCAAAAACAACAGCCTCAAAGACAAACTCTGGCAGAGCTCCTTCAAGTAATTCTAGGGAAGAAACACACCTATTTCACTCTCCTCTCTTCAACACCCAGTTCAACCATCTGTTGTTGAATTCAGCTGTGTGACCTCAGGCCAAGTTATTTTATCTCCTTGCAGCCAAAGTCCTCATCTGTAAAATGGTGATTATTCATGATGCTATGGATTAAAACACATTAACTTCAAAAGGATGACAGTGCGCCTGGGATATGTGATTTACACATAAAGCAACAAAAGCCAGTAAGCCTGATGTGAAGAGCTAATCCATTAGGAAAGATCCTGATGCTGGGAAAGACTGGGGGCAGGAGGAGAACGGGGTGACAAAGGATGAGATGGTTAATGTCATCACCAACTCAACAGACATGCTGCTGCTGCTGCTGCTGCTGCTAAGTCGCTTCAGTCGTGTCCGACTCTGTGTGACCCCATAGACGGCCTCCCACCAGGCTGCCCCGTCCCTGGGATTCTCCAGGCAAGAACACTGGAGTGGGTTGCCATTTCCTTCTCCAATGCAGGAAAGTGAAAAGTGAAAGTAAGTCGCTCAGTCATGTCTGACTCTTAAGAGACCCCATGGACTACAGCCTACCAGGCTCCTCCATCCATGGGATTTTCCAGGCAAGAGTACTGGAGTGGGGTGCCATTGCCTTCTCCGGAACATACATGAGTTTGAGCAAATTCCAGGAGATGGTGAAGGACAGGGAAGCCTGGTGTGCTGCAGTCCATGGGGTTGCAAAGAGTCAGACATGACTTAGCCACTGAAAAACACCACCACCACAATTTCTGAAGAGGAAAAAGTACACACCAGCAGCTTTAGGAGAGAAGTGAGGCTCTGAGCCAGGAATGAAAGGATGCTGGGATTGGATGAGAGGAGGTGAGATGGGGGTAGGCAAATGATATGAAGATAGTTCCCCTTTTGATAGCCTGGTCAGCAATATTTAGAGGCAGTGGCTAGCTTCAGGGCCTGGGGAAATGCTCCCTTGAGAGCCCTAAATTTAGAAGGAACCTGCTAAGGCCACATCCACTGTGTGCTGCTATGGGGAGGGGAACACCTGGGATTTTGTCAACTTTTGCTGGAAGATGACTGTGGTATAAGGCATTTCTTCTAATGCATCACATTCAAATTTACTTTTACTGGGAAGAAAGGTTATTTCCATTAAAAATAACTGACTCCAAAGCTATCATGATTTATTTGAACCGCTTCTTGAGAAGTGAAAATCAGTTCCTGTCACCTCTAACTGACATATAAAGCAGGGTGGTTATTTATTTGCATATCTCAGTAGGAAAACCTCTCATTTGTCTAAGTGATGCATATATTAGCTATTTTTAGGAACTCCTAGTGCAGAAAACATAAATTCAGATGAAAAAGCAATCCTCTGAAACAGATTGCTAAACAGAAAAATATTTACCAAACAGCAATTCTATGCTATCATCTAGATGGGAGAAAAACATACTGTTTTTGACATGCACAAAACTGCAGCATCCAGGTTTGTTCATGTCAAAAAAATCATCAAAGTAGAATATATGGGGTTCCCAAGTAAATGCGAGTTACTTTAAGGATAATGCAGTATACTAATTTTATAACATTAATGCTTCATAAGTGGATTTTAAAAACAGAAGAATAGCATTGAAATATGTATACTATCAGGTAAGAAACGAATCGCCAGTCTATGTTTGATGCAGGATGCAGGATGCTTGGGGCTGGTGTATGGGGATGATCCAGAGGGATGATGGGGGGTGGGAGGTGGGAGGGGGGTTCATGTTTGGGAGTTCGTGTACACCCGTGGCAGATTCATGTCAATGTATGCCAAAACCAATAGAGTACTGTAAAGTAAAATAAAATAAAATAATAAAAAAAAACAGAGACTGGTTTAAGATGGACCTCCATCAATGGAACATTACAGTTAGAATTATTACCTTCCTGTTATTCCTTCTTATTTTATGGATTATGCTTTAAAAGCAACAAATAATATGAACTAGATAAAACAAGCAAATGCAGAGACAGAGGATAGGGTGGTGATTACCAGTGGCTAAGGGGAGAAATTTTGTCCGGAATCTCTGCTTGGGGTGATGAGAAAGTTCTGGAAGTGGATTACTGGAGTGATGGCTGCATAACATGATACAGCTAATGAAGTGAAGTGAAGTGAAGTCGCTCAGTCGTGTCCGACTCTTTGTGACCCCATGGACTGTAGCCTACTAGGCTCTTCTGTCCATGGGATTTTCCAGGCAATAGTCCTGGAGTGGATTGCCATTTCCTTCTCCAGGGGATCTTCCCAACCCAGGGATCGAACCCGGGTCTCCTGCATTGTAGACAGACGCTTTACCATCTTAGCCACCAGGGAAGTTTGGATGCCACTAATTCTACACCTAAAAATGGTTGAAATGGTAAAAATTAAGCTGTGTGTGCTTCCAGCATAATAAAAAGCAACAAATAATCTAAGCATTTATTACTGAACTCACTAACAATATTTTCATAAAATTTCATTCCTAGTCCATTTCCTTTCATTTGCTAAGTAGGCAGTCACACACTTTTTCTCCTTATTCTCCAAAACCATAACTCTGTCTTCTCCACCTCAGCAGATGAAACTATTTCATGAGAAGACGGAAGCCTCAAGGCACCAACTTGTTCAACCTCCTTCCCTCTGATCCAGCTTACCTCTTCTCCACCTGCTCTCCCCCAGCTGTGCCCTAAGTATGATCACATTCCAGGGCCACATCCCTGGAAACTCTTCTTTTCCTTGACCCCCCAACCCCCACCATCCTTGTGGTCTCACCCCCTCTCCAACCCAAGAGCGACAGAGGATGCAGTGGTTGGATGGCATCATTGACTCAATGGACATGAGTCGGAGCAAACTCCTCGAAGACAGTGGAGGGAAGCCTGGCATGCTGCAGTCCACGGGGTGGCAAAGATTCGGACCAGACTGAGTGAATAACCACAAGGGACTCACAAATGCACTCGTATTCCCCATCCCTGACAACCCGTGACTTGGCTTCTGCAGACGTGGCTGCGTCCCCCCTCCCCCAGCAGCAGGCATCCCTTCCCACCACCAGGCAGCTTTTCCACCCTCTCCTTTGTCCTCTGTACCCACCGCTCTGCTGACCCAGCTCTCCCCAAGGGCACCGATGACACCAATTTCCAGACCCAGTGGCTCATTCTTAATCTTCTTCCTCCGTATTACACGGCCCTGCTGACAGTCCTTCCCCTCTGCCTGCCCTTTCATCTCTTTGGTCACTCTCTGAGCTACTCTTGGCTCAGCTTTCTTTACCTAAACTTCTGAAACACATCCAGGTTTCAACCTGAGTCCCTTCTGGCTAATCACACCCACATTGGTGGCTTCAATGATCCTCTGCTTCGTGACAACTTCCAAAAGACATTCTTCTTGAACCACACTTGCACGCCTTTAGTCCTATAGTTTCAGCTACACACTGGACCACTCCACGTGTCTTCCTGCCAGCTCAAGCCCAGCCAGAACAAATATGAGCTCTACCTTTTCTTCAATGCTCATGCCTCTCTGCTCTCTCCTGTCCTGCTCAACGGAATTACCATCCACTGACTCTTCCAAGCTAGAAATATTGGAGTCAACTGTGAGTACTCCTTGATTTTTACCTCTTACATCCAACTGTGCAACAAGCCCTACCAGTTTTATCTGGTTGTTTCTTTTCTATTTGATCCTATTCTGCGATCCTTTTGACTTCCCTGGGGGCTCAGACCGTAAAGTGTCTGCCTACAAAGTAGGAGACCCAGGTTCGATCCCTGGGTCGGGAAGACCTCTGGAGAAGGAAATGACAACCCACTCCAGTACTCTAGCCTGGAAAATCCCATGGAGGGAGGAGCATGGTAGGCTATAGTCCATGTGGCCACAAAGAGTCGGACACAACTGAGCGACTTCACTTTCTTTCTTTCTTTCTTTCTCCAGTCCTTTAGCTTGACAACTTCAGACCTTTTTCCTAGATTATTACAGTAGTTTCCTAATTAGTACCAACCTCCTTGTCTTTGCATGCAGTCTATTCATCCTTCACCTTAGCCATAAAAGCTGCCTTTCCAAAATCTCTTCAATGTTAAAAAACATAAAACTTCTCTCTGCCTACCGTATTTAGCCCAGACTTGAAAACCACACAATTTCTTCATTATGGACGAACTTCCAAACTTTAAGGAAACTGAACTTTGGCTAAAGATATCGATTAAACCAGACATTTAAAAATATTTTGGTATCTTAAAATGTGTTCCTCTAAATAGTTTTGTCTCAGAGAAACTTAAGCAAAACAAATCTTCCCTCACACAACTAGTAAGATGAAAACAGAACCTATAATGTTAGTTTAAAAAAAAAAAAAGCTTAGTAAACACTGAGAGGAGATATATGCAGAAACCCACAACTGATTTAATTTGCAAAACCACAGCTTTAACTCAACTAAAGTAAAGATAACTTAGATAAAATACAACCAGAAAACTGAGATAAAAGAAATGGGGTAAATAAATTAGGCTGATGATTAGCAAGCAAGTGTCATGGGTGTATAGCATGAAAGTCTGAGAAAGCGCTTTGAACAAAGAAAGGTGATGGGTTGACTCCAGAGAGCCCCTGGGAGCAGAAGTTCTTAGGGGAACCCCTGCTTGCTGGAAGAGTTTAATTTCTTGGACCATGTCCGTTTCATTTGTATGCTCACTTAGTTTCAGGAGAAAAATAAGATTTTATAGGTTGATGTTCAATTTTTGAGGTTGGGGTGGGAGACCACTGGTATTTATTAAGGCTCCTCTGCAGCCAGAATTAAGCAGTGGAAGTCACGACAACTTCTACTTTCTCGACTCCCACCACCAACCAGCTGTGATACCCTGACTATCTCATCTAAGCCCTTGCCTTTAAAAAGAAGGGTCTAGATTTACAGAACAGATCTGTAGACATAGCAGGGGAAGGAGGAGGAGGGACGGATTGAGAGAGTACCATTAATATGTACACACTACCATGTGTAAAATAGATAGCTAGTGGGAAACTGCTATATAACACAGGTAGCTCAGCTCGATGCTCTGTGATGACCTAGCGGGGTAGGAGTCGGTGGGGGGGGTGAGGGTCGGAGGTAGGCTCAAGAGGAGGGGATATGTGTATACTTATAGCAGATTCAAACTGGCGCACGGCAGAAGCTAACATAACATTGTAAGGCACTTAGCCTCCAATTAAAATTATAAATAAATTTTAAAAATGAAGAATCTAAAGAGAAAAACATCGGTCCTTGCTAAAATTCTGTACTTCACTATTTTTATCTCAAAGATGCTAAGTGTATTTATCCTTAGGGGAAACAAGAGGAGAGAGATTATTTTCAAAGTGACTAGTGGTGTTCCTTTTCCAGTAAATTAGACAGTACCAAGTGCATTCTCAGGGCTTCCCTGGTGGCTCAGATGGTAAGGAATCTGCCTGCAATGCAGGAGACCTGGATTTGATCCTCGGGTCAAGAAGATCTCCTGGACAAAGGCATGGCTACCCACTCCAGTATTCTCACCTGGAAAATTCCATGGACAGAGGAGCCTGGCAGGCTACAGTCCATGGGGTCACAAAGAGTCAGACACTACTGAGCACCTAACACACACATACACACACACACATAAGCATGCTTTCTCAGGCACAGTGAAGCATGCTCCCTCCAATATGTGGATGTTAAAATAAGGAAAGGAAGTGACAGATTGGGGGCTTGGGCTGCAGGGGTGGGAAGTAATTAGACAGCCCTTTAGTTTCCTTCTACGCATTTGCCTGTGTGCTAAAACAGCAGCAAGAGGCATTAAAAAGTTCTGGATGTTTTGGAAAGGTAGAGGCCCTCTTCACTAATCAGAATCATAATAGTCAGAATCCGTATATCTATTTAGAGAACAAATAAGTAATGACAACCTAAGTCCCAGGCATGTGCCAGCTTAAAAAAAA
>SJYX01004764.1:63589-86202 GCA_006410675.1 Oreotragus oreotragus
CCCCCGCCTCCTGAACCTCCCTCCTATCTCCCAGCCCTCTAGGTTGTCACATGGCACAGGGCTGAGCTCCCTGTGTCGCAAAGCCAATTCCCACTGGCTAGCTCTTTTACATACCGTAATGCGTAAGTTTCCATGCCACTCTCTCAATTCGTTCCACCCTCTCCCTCCTACACTGTCTCCGAGAGTCTGTTCTCTATGTCTGCATCTCCACTGCTGCCCAGCATACACATGCACTAATATGCAATATTTGTCCTTCTCTTTCTGATTTACTTCACTTTGGACCATAGGCTCTAGGTTTATTTGCCTCATTAGGACTGACTCAAATGTGTTCTTTTTTAAAGCTGAGTAACAGTCCACTTTATACGTGTACCACAATTTCTGTATCCATTCATCTGTCGATGGACATCTAGGCTTTCCATGTCCCAGCTACTGTAAAAAGAGCTACTGGACACTGGGGTACATGTGCCTCTTTCAGTTGTGGTTTTCTCAGGGCATATGCCCAGTAGTGGGATTACTGTGTCATATGCTTACCCATGATTTTATGGCAGTGAGCACATAGCAGATTTTTTTTCCTCTCCCTCCCACTCCATAGAAAGCAAGCACTTAGTAATCTAAGAACAGGCCAGGTTCCAGAAATTTTTCTCTAATTCTTCATACTTTTTACTGTAACTTCACAGCACTGTTGTGAGCTAGATGATCTTATTTACATACTGTTTTTTGTTTGATTTTTAACGCCTTTCTCCTTCATCAGGCTTAGGACTTCAGTTCTCTTTTCTCCCCTGCATTCCCAACACCACATCCATCACTGACAATGATCAATGAAGGGCTGGATCAGTTACTATCTGTGGACTGAATAATTCCCTGCTTGTTCCAAGTCATAGAAGTTCCCATTTTCTCTAAGTTACTGATTAAGCCACTCTAACGTGTGAAGGCGATCTGAGTGCTATTTGCATTTTTCAGAGGATCTGTGTGTCTTAAATTTCTAGCTGGCAGAATTCTGGTACTGGGAAGAAATGAAGACTTTCAGGTAGTTACTGGAGGGTATTTTGAGATCAGGTGGGAAGGAGCAGTCCACAGACAGCCACCCTTTGATTTGCTAGAATGTCTACTCCAAGGAAAAACAAATCCCTCTGTACTGTTCACAGACTCCTCCTTCCCTCTATGGGCAAACCCATAAATCTCCAAGTGCTGGCCCAGGAGGGTTGCACAGGGTCAGAAGCATAAGGGTCCAGAAGGGTCAGAAAGATAAGGCTAAAACAGAAGCCCCAGAAAGCAGAGGTACACGTTGTTTCTGCCCCGAAGACAATGCCTCATGGGCATTCTGCATCTCAGTGGTTATTACAATTTTTTCTGTTTATTCGTTTTCAGGACTAACATTTATATTCCACCTCTGAAAACTGCCCATTTGCTCAAATATGAAACACCTATGATATTTCTAGCTGCTATTTTGCAAGCCAACCAGAAAAATAATAAAAGTACAGAGCTTTGAGATTTAAAAATAATTATTCTTTGGAAAATATTGGCAAAACAACTGTCTTCTTGAATAAGGATATCGCTTTGAACTTTCTGGAATCTTGGGTTTCAGAACTTGTCAAATAACAACAATCAATAAATAAGAGACATAAAAGGGGTCAGAAACAATTTGAATCTTACCAGTGATTTCATAGATACACAAACATACTGACTTAAAAGCAGATTACAAAGTCACCTCAGGCATATATTGAGAAAGAATATAAATATGTCTCATAGCATAAAAATATATCATTCCTCTCATTTCCAGAATTGCCTTACAAAGTCAAATTTCAAACTTCAAAATTATTACCAAAGGAGATTAACCTGGCTGCATTTCTTACTCATTTTTAATTAAACACACTTTCTTCTGAACAGCTCTTTGCAAGTTACAGTAGTCAGCATATACAAGTGTGTGTATGTGTGCCCACAGATGATAGACTTTGCCATTTTAAAATGTGCCCCAAACCATAACTGATATAAGGAGGGAAGGAAGTCTCGTAACTCATTTCTTAGAATTAACACTACTGTCCGGTAATATTTTTTTAAAACAATGAGTCAGTAGATACAGTATATTGCCTAACTCAGGCTAAGCCAAGTGGAGCATCAGGAACACAGATTACAGCATCAAGCTGCCCGGATTCAAATCTGAGCTCTGCCGTTTAGCAGCTCTGTGACTTTGAACGTGCTGTTTAACTCTTTCCTCATCTGCAAAATGGGGACAATAAGACGACCCACTCAAGTAGGTTAACAGATGTAAGCTGATCAGAGCAGTACCTGGATGCAGAAAAAGCTCGATCCAAGTTAGTTGTAACTATTAGTCTTGAGTTTATCCATTCAACAGAGTTAAAGGAATGACGATCATGCTTGCTTCTTCCACCACTGAGCAGAAAACATTTTCTCACAACGATTACTTCCTTTAGAGTTGTTTTGTCAAAAAGCAGCTCTGCTCGTTCAAGGTGGGCCTTCCCGCTCCCTCCCCCGAGTCACACCACTTCCCCTGAAGCTCGTCACCAGCCTCAAGTGCAAGAGCCTCGGTTTCACTTTCACGTTATGCAGTCAGTGTGGCTGAGGAGGCGAGCTAGTCACTTAACAGGCACCCAAGTGAAGTAAGCACCACCTCGTCATTGCTTTGCCCAACTTCTCCCCTGCCCTCTTGGCCAGGCAGTCACCTGTGGAGAAGGTACGCGGAGGAGGGCTGAGGTTCTGTACTGCTGGGCATCCGGGTGCCCCGCCTTTTCATGGCCGGCCTGGGATGCCCTTATGGGGTGCTGCTCCCGTATCTCCGTGAATGCACAGGGCCAGGTCTGAAGCCAGCTTCCTCCCTGCTGCCTCCTTCTTAATCGTGACACTGGGCTCTAGCTGACCATCCTGTTTCAGCTGCTAAGCTCGTGTCTCACGCTCTGTGTGTCTGGCCTGTTCTGTCTCTGCACGGTGGCAGTTCTGCGTCCACCCCTTCGGCTCCAGCACACGGCTTACTTTCACGGCTCTGACCTCCTCCTCATCACACCCGCCTTCTTCCTGTTTGGGGTTTTCTGGTCTTCCCTCCAGGCACCCCCCTGCTCTACCCTGTGCGGAGATCACACCCATGTCCTAGCTATGTACTGAGCACCTGCTGAGTGGGGGACGAGCCCAGGGCTGGACTGGAGAGAGAGACCCGGATCCCTGCCCTCAAGGAGCTCACAGTGTGGTCGGGGTGGAGGGGGTGTTGTTACTGCCAAGGTGGCTTCCGGTACAGGAAGCCGGGGCGCTCACTCGGGGGGGAAAGGATGTTTTAATTAGAGCAGGGGGTGGGGGCGCCTTCGCAGAGGCGCTGATGTCTGAGGGGTCGCCGAGTGAGGATTCGAGGGGGAGAAGGGCATCTCTAGCGCGTGGTCCCCCATGGAGCTACGCTAACCAAGAGGCATGGAAGGAAAAGTCGGTGCTCAGGCCCTTGGGAGAGGGAGGCTGCAGAGGTGGGCAGGGGACCTGCGAGCTGTGTCAAGGGCCTGGATCTTATTCTACCGGTGACGTGGGGCAAGGGAGAGAATGGCAATCCCATTTTTGTTTGCGTCAGACTCTTCTGCCACCAGTTAGCATAAAAATATATCATTCCTCTCATTTCCAGAATTGCCTTACAAAGTCAAATTTCAAACTTCAAAATTATTACCAAAGGAGATTAACCTGGCTGCATTTCTTACTCATTTTTAATTAAACACACTTTCTTCTGAACAGCTCTTTGCAAGTTACAGTAGTCAGCATATACAAGTGTGTGTATGTGTGCCCACAGATGATAGACTTTGCCATTTTAAAATGTGCCCCAAACCATAACTGATATAAGGAGGGAAGGAAGTCTCGTAACTCATTTCTTAGAATTAACACTACTGTCCGGTAATATTTTTTTAAAACAATGAGTCAGTAGATACAGTATATTGCCTAACTCAGGCTAAGCCAAGTGGAGCATCAGGAACACAGATTACAGCATCAAGCTGCCCGGGTTCAAATCTGAGCTCTGCCGTTTAGCAGCTCTGTGACTTTGAACGTGCTGTTTAACTCTTTCCTCATCTGCAAAATGGGGACAATAAGACGACCCACTCAAGTAGGTTAACAGATGTAAGCTGATCAGAGCAGTACCTGGATGCAGAAAAAGCTCGATCCAAGTTAGTTGTAACTATTAGTCTTGAGTTTATCCATTCAACAGAGTCAAAGGAATGACGATCATGCTTGCTTCTCCCACCACTGAGCAGAAAACATTTTCTCACAACGATTACTTCCTTTAGAGTTGTTTTGTCAAAAAGCAGCTCTGCTCGTTCAAGGTGGGCCTTCCCGCTCCCTCCCCCGAGTCACACCACTTCCCCTGAAGCTCGTCACCAGCCTCAAGTGCAAGAGCCTCGGTTTCACTTTCACGTTATGCAGTCAGTGTGGCTGGGGAGGCGAGCTAGTCACTTAACAGGCACCCAAGTGAAGTAAGCACCACCTCGTCATTGCTTTGCCCAACTTCTCCCCTGCCCTCTTGGCCAGGCAGTCACCTGTGGAGAAGGTACGCGGAGGAGGGCTGAGGTTCTGTACTGCTGGGCATCCGGGTGCCCCGCCTTTTCATGGCCGGCCTGGGATGCCCTTATGGGGTGCTGCTCCCGTATCTCCGTGAATGCACAGGGCCAGGTCTGAAGCCAGCTTCCTCCCTGCTGCCTCCTTCTTAATCGTGACACTGGGCTCTAGCTGACCATCCTGTTTCAGCTGCTAAGCTCTGTCTCATGCTCTGTGTGTCTGGCCTGTTCTCTCTTTGCACGGTGGCAGTTCTGCGTCCACCCCTTCGGCTCCAGCACACGGCTTACTTTCACGGCTCTGACCTCCTCCTCATCACACCCGCCTTCTTCCTGTTTGGGGTTTTCTGGTCTTCCCTCCAGGCACCCCCCTGCTCTACCCTGTGCGGAGATCACACCCATGTCCTAGCTATGTACTGAGCACCTGCTGAGTGGGGGACGAGCCCAGGGCTGGACTGGAGAGAGAGACCCGGATCCCTGCCCTCAAGGAGCTCACAGTGTGGTTGGGGTGGAGGGGGTGTTGTTACTGCCGAGGTGGCTTCCGGTACAGGAAGCCGGGGCGCTCACTCGGGGGGGAAAGGATGTTTTAATTAGAGCAGGAGGTGGGGGCGCCTTCGCAGAGGCGGTGATGTCTGAGGGGTCGCCGAGTGAGGATTCGAGGGGGAGAAGGGCATCTCTAGCGTGTGGTCCCCACGGAGCTACGCTAACCAAGAGGCATGGAAGGAAAAGTCGGTGCTCAGGCCCTTGGGAGAGGGAGGCTGCAGAGGTGGGCAGGGGACCTGCGAGCTGTGTCAAGGGCCTGGATCTTATTCTACCGGTGACGTGGGGCAAGGGAGAGAATGGCAATCCCATTTTTGTTTGCGTCAGACTCTTCTGCCACCAGTAAGACTAGAGGTTCTGTCTCAGAAAAGAAACGTGAGGTGATGAAATATCCTATCACAGCCTAAATACGTGTGTTTCCAAGGGGAGCTGCCAGAACAGCTCCCATTCCAAAGCCCTCCTGCGATGCTCCTCGGCCCAGCCCCCTCCCTATCATCATGGGCTGGCTGTGACCAGGAGATCTCAGCAGAAGTGATGCTCCGTGGCTTCTTAGTTTGGCCCTTAAGAGATTTGAGCCTTTGTCTCTGGCAGATATTTACTGTCAGGGTCTAATCATCACGAAAAGAAGTCCAACGCGGCTGCAGAGAGAGAAAGAGAAGGAGCTGAGGGTTCCAGTCTTCTAGCCAAACCCGCCAAATGTCATCTGTTGCTGTTTAGTTGCTCAGTTACATCCAACTCTTTGTGACCCTATGGACTATAGCCCACCAGGCTCCCCTGTCCATGGGATTTCCCAGGCAAGAATATTAGAGCGAGTATTCTCAAGAATTGCCGTTCTCCACCTTGCCCCATGTCACTCCAGAATATGAGCGTGAGTTGCTATTTCTCCAGTGGATCTTCCTGAGCCAGGGATCAAACCCATGTCTCCCATATTGGCAGGTAGATTCTTTACCACTGAGCCACCAGGGAAGTCCATATAATACACTGGGTTGGCCAAAAAGTTCATTTGGGTTTTTCCATAAGATGGTATAGAGAAACCTAAACAAATTTTTTGGCCAACCCCATATGAGCAATTCCATCTCAGATCTGTGCACAGCTTCAGGAGCGACCCCATGTGAATCCATGATCAGCAGAGCCAGCCCCAAATTCCTGAACCACAGAATCACGAGCAGATCAAATGGTGGTGTTTTAAGCCACGAAGTATTGCGGATGTTTGCTACCCAGCGACTGCTATTCAAAGCAGTATTCTAGGTCAAATAAATAATAATCGTACACTGTGGTCTTAACAAGTTCAGGACAGCAGCAGTGATCCACCCACTGCCAACATGGGTTAAGCTGTACTTCACTTAATTACTTGTCACCAGCTCTAATTTCAAACCTACATCACACTTAACTGATTAGTGCTCAAGCTTTTAAAAAAGTGGTTCTTAGAAAATGTAACCCTGTTTCTATCTCGCAAAAAACTGAAAGAATGTAGTGTGTGGATTAAAATTCCCTGGAATTCAGCCTGAACTTTCCTATTGATAGTTTTCAGACAAATATCCAAACAAACATGTGTCTCCCTTTTTGGACTTGCAGAATGTTTAATGGTTCTTTATATTTTGCTTTCTTAGCTGTACTGCTAAGTGTCTTGAGACAAACCAGTACTTGAATAAATAGTGTGATCTCTCTCTCCGGGTCTAGAAATATAGACCCAGAGGTCTATACTATGTTTTCCACCAGAAAATATCTACCATATTTTTCCAGGAGAAAATGACTTTGTATATTTGTTTTTTCACATTACTATGTTTTAAAAGATTTTTTAATGTGGACCATTTTTTAAGTCTTTACTGAATTTGTTACATTATTGCTTCCATTTTATGTTTGGATTTTTTGGCCATGAGGCATGTGGGATCTCAGGTCTCTGACCAGGGATGGGATCTGTACCTCCTGCATTGAAAAGTGAAGTCTTAACTATGGGATGGCCTAGGAAGTCCCCTGATTTTGTATATTAAATGAAGATATATTCTCTCTGTTCTGAGTACCTCTAACCTGTTCTCAAAAGAGAAGGGCTTGCCTTTCTTCCTTTCAATTGAAATAATAAAATTCAAATATTGAATTGGCATTTCTCTCTACCGGTTTCACCTAGGGGACACTATTAATGGATTAAGTTTGCCTTCATTAAAATTTCTAAAATTATGTGCTAGCTTATGCTTAGCAATACTGGCAATTTGGGGTCAAGCAAGTTGCTGAAGCTCCAGGATTTGGGTGATCTGATGTGAACAGGTGACTCATTGGCAAAGTCCCTGATGCTGGGAAAGATTGAGGGCCGAAGAAGAGGGCATCAGGGGATGAGATGGCTGGATGGCATCACCGACTCGATGGACATGACCTTGGGCAAACTCTGGGAGACGGTGAGGGACAAGACCCCTGGCGTGCTGCAGGCCATGGGGTCGCAAAGAGTGGGACACAACTGGGTGACGGAACAGCAGCAACAGTAATGCTGCATTTATTCTATTCTAATAAGTAACACAAAGCCTTTCCTACCGCTCACATGGCTTTCTTTCCAAAAGCACTTTCATCAAATACCCCAAGTGTGTTATAAAGAACAACAGATCTCAGGGCCCAGAACTTAAAAAGAGTCCCAGCAGGAAACTCCTTCTTTTTACTGGAACAGAGAAAGGTGAGAGTACTTTGTGCTGCACTTTTGGCAAATATTCAAGCTGCTTCTGCGTCAGAACTTGGAATTTTGCAAGTGGTCTCTCCCTGAATTCTTTCAAAATCGTAAGGACTTTTAACTGTCCAGGATCGCTGTGTTACCCTAGCCCATGCATCGTACCTCTGAAGCCCAGAAGGTTTTAACTGTCCAGGATCGCTGTGGTACCCTAGCCCATGCATCGTACCTCTGAAGCCCAGAAGGTTTTAACTGTCCAGGATCGCTGTGGTACCCTAGCCCATGCATCGTACCGCTGAAGCCCAGAAGGTTTTAACTGTCCAGGATCACTGTGGTACCCTAGCCCATGCATCGTACCTCTGAAGCCCAGAAGGTTTTAACTGTCCAGGATCGCTGTGTTACCCTAGCCCATGCATCGTACCACTGAAGCCCAGAAGGTAGAGCCTGTGCTCTGCCACAAGAGAAATCAACGCAATAAGCCCAGGTTCTGCGACACAGAGTAGCCCCCACTAGCCACCAACTAGAGAAAGCCTGCCCACAGCAATGAAGACCCAGTGTAGCCAAAGATAAATAAGTAAATACTTAAACAAAAAGAAGTAATGCAATTCATTTAAATATACATGATAATTTATTTTTCTTCTCCAATGACTGATGCAGAACAAAGAGTTTCCACTCTTAGAGCGGAGAAGATGCTATCTGGCTGCTATTCCTCATGGGCTTATCTTCCAGAAACAAAGTCCAATGAGGAAATCAAGGTGTTCTCTTTGAAAAATCAGCATTTTGAGAAGAACTGGCTGTTATCAAACTTCTTGTGCTACCATCACCACTAACACAGAAGGAAAAATGTGCTGTTGCCGTTTTTTTCACAGGTAGCTTTAATTTGCAAAATTTAAAATGAGAGCAGAATGATTTCAGTGTTTGGGTGACTGCTCTCCTGTGTACTGGTGAAGAGGTTCATGTTCCGACCATTGGTAATACAGTAAGTTCCCTACCTACAAACCCTCAAGTTGCGAACTTTCAAAGATGCGAACATCCATTCACATGTCCAGTCATGTAAGTTAGTTCACATGTCTGGCATACTTTTAAAGATGCAGGATGCTTGGGGCTGGTGTATGGGGATGATCTGGAGGGAAGATGTGGGGTGGGAGGTGGGAGGGGGGTTCATGTTTGGGAGTTCGTGTAAAAAAATAAATAAATACAAAAAAAATTAAAATAAAAAAAAACAAAGGTACTGTACTGTAAGATTTGAAATGCTTTATTTTTTGTATTTGTTATCTATGTACTATTTGTATGAAAAGTATTCTAAACCTATTACAGTACAGTTACTATAGAGCTGATAAAGAAGGTTGGGTGCCAAAGAACTGACGCTTTCGAGTTGTTGGAGAAGACTCTTGAGAGTCCCTTGGACTGCAAGGAGATCACACCAGTCAATCCTAAAGGAAATCAACCCTGAATATTCATTGGAAGGACTAATGCTGAAGCCCCAATATTCTGGCCACCTGATGCAAAAAGCCAACTTATTAGAAAAGACCCTGATGCTGGAGAGGAAGGAGGTGACAGAGGATGAGATGGTTGGATGGCATCACTGACTCAACGGACATGAGTTTGAGCAAGCTCTGGGAGATAGAGAAGGACAGAGGAGACTGGTGCACTGCAGTCCATGGGGTCACAAAGAGCAGGACAGGATGTAACAACTGAACAGCAACACACAGCCAACTGTGATATTTGGGTGCCTAGGCGAACTCTGTTGGACTTATGAACAAATTAGATTTATGAATGCACACTCAGAACAGAACTCATTCATATATGTAGGGGACATAATACACTCCGTATTCTACACCCAGGCTAATGAATGGGTTAACTATAGGCTGGGAGCCATGACGTGTATTTGATACTGCACCACCCAGGTGCCTGGGGGAAATCCTGGTGTGAGTGGACTGTGTAGATCTCAAAAGACACCCTCCCCGAACAGCTACAAAATATTAGGATCAGGAGGAATTCTAGAGACCCCCTCATCCAACTCACTCATCTTACCGTCAGCATGGCCAAGCAGGTCAGAGAACACTGGTCTCCTCCCCCCAATTCTGTGATCTTTCCATCTGCCTTCATTGTCAGACAGCTCAGGAAGACTGCATGACGGTGGAAAAGCTGGACCAAGGCAGGGGAAAGTTGCTCCAAGATCCTATAGCCTCTCTCCAGTCTCTGCTATGGAAAAGGACCACCTAATCTGGATTCTTAATACCCTTGCATGCCAACTCCCATGTGTCTTCATTCATTGCAAGGGACCTGGGAAGCAAGGTGGATGGCTGGGGAAGGGAGGGAGGCAGCAGGTGCCATGGTATAGAGTCTGGCCAAACAGAAGTCCATGCAGCAAAGTGTAATAATGCACGTGGCCTCATGCACCCCTTCCCAGCCATATCCCTAACATTCACCTTGAGCACATGGGCACATGTTACCGTGCTCAGAGCTCTTAGTACTAATGAGCAGGTCCTGAAAAACATGACATTTGTAATTAGTCTCCTCATGCTGGCAATGAGAGCAAAATAAAATCTATTCTCTGATGAGGAGACGTCCTATCTTTCGCAAATGAAGATGAAGTCTGAGCTCTGTGCTGAGAGTTTAAGAAGAAAAGCAAATAGAATACCTGTTGTATGTCCTTGGTATGTGTCAATCCTAAAGGAAATCAATGCTTAATATTCATTGGAAGGACTGATGCTGAAACTGGAGCTCCAATGCTTTGGCCACCTAATACGAAGAGCTGACTCACTGGAAAAGACCCTGATGCTGAGAAGGATTGAGGGCAGGAAGAGAAAGGGACAACAGAGGATGAGGTGGTTGGATGGCATCACTGACTCGATGGACGTGAATTTGAGCAAACTCTGGGAGATACTGAAGGACAGGGAAGCCTGGTGTGCTACAGTCTATGGGGTTGCAAAAAGTCAGACACAACTTAGCAACTGAACAACAAGATCACTGACCAAGCTTTCTCAGGAGATAATAACTGAATTACAGTATCATTATTGGGACTTCCCTCGCAGTCCAGTGGCTAAGACTCCCTGCTCCCGATTCAGGGGATCCCTGAATCGAATTCAGCTCGATCCCTGGTCAGGGAACTGAGTCCCACCTACCTCAACTATGAGTCTAAATGCTGCAACTAAAGATTCCGCACGCCACAACTAATACCCAGCACGCTTCTGCTGCTGCTAAGTCGCTTCAGTCATGTCCGACTCTGTGTGACCCCATGGACGGCAGCCCACCAGGCTCTCCCGTCCTTGAGATTCTCCAGGCAAGAACATTGGAGTGGGTTGCCAGTTCCTTCTCCAATGCATGAAAGTGAAGTCGCTCAGTCGTGTCCTACTCTTAGGGACCCCATGGACTGCAGCCTACCAGGCTCCTCCATCCATGGGATTTTCCAGGCAAGAGAACTGGAGTGGGTTGCCATTGCCTTCTCCGATCCAGCATAGCCAAATATATAAAAATTAGAAAAAAATTTTTTATTGATCTCTGTTTATGAGCCAGATAGAATCACAAATCCCCAGAGACACGAGAAAGCAGAAGAGGAGAGGAAACACATCACCAGCTACATAGAAAAGATGTAACAGGAAAGGACTCTCTCCTCGATAATTCCCAAATGGACCCTGATGGAGAAGAGGCTCCATGAACAACATGAGGAATGCACCCAGATACCACCTGATCTTCTCACTTCCCAGAGGAAAGCAGAATGCTTGGGGTGGAGACTCCGTTGAGCTCTGGAGGACAGGGCTGCTGAGCCTCACACAGAAGCATCTCCCTTGTTTGGCAGACAAAGATGAGCATAACTCCTCGGTTGCCCTGGTGTGACCGCCACCCCCTCACCACCAAGGATGGAACCGTCCCAGTGGAACACACAGAGCATTTCCCCCAAAACATGATGGCATCCACGCAGAAGTGTACTGTAAAAATTGCCTCCAAAATCCCACTGAGGTGACATGGGCTTTTGGGGTATAAGCCCAAACCCTAAGCTCCCGTCTTAACATTGTTTAGCCACAGCTTACTAGCTGTTGGGAACCCATGTGAGTGCTCATTTTATTACTGCTGGGATTTATTTTTAATCTTCTTTAAAAGAGTATGTGTTTTTCTCCTCTGGTTTCATATTTTTGGTTATTCTACATTTCAGTAAGTCCCCAAAAGCAAGGGCCCCCAAACTCTGGGCCGCAGACTGCTGTCAGATCAGTGGCATTAGATTAGAAATAAAGGACACGAAAAATGTAATGCTCTCGAATCGTCCTGAAACCATCCACCTGACTTCCTGATCCGTGGAAAAACTGTCTTCCACAAAACCGATCACGGGTGCCAAAATGGTTGGGGACCGTTGCCCTCCAGAATTTATGACTCTTTATTTCAGTTCAGTCGCTCAGTCGTGTCTGACTCTTTGTGATCCCATGAACCGCAGCACAGCAGGCCTCCCTGTCCATCACCAACTCCCGGAGTTTACCCAGACTCATGTCCATTAAGTCGGTGATGCGATCTAACCATCTCCTCCTCTGCCATCCCCTTCTCCTCCTGCCTTCAATCTTTTCCAGCATCAGGGTCTTTTCCAATGAGTCAGTTCTTCACATCAGGTGGCCAAAATACTGGAGTTTCAGCTTCAGCATCAGTCCTTCCAGTGAACACCCAGAAGTGATCTCCTTTATGACTCTTAGATGATCATATTTGCAAAGCAGAAGTTGAACCACAGATGAAGGGAAGAAATGTAAGGATGCCAAGGCAGCCGCAGGGGTGGGATGAACTGAGAGATTAGGACTGACATACATTGTTGTTGCTCAGCTGCTGAGTGGTGTCAGCCTCTTTGACGTTTATATACGCTAATATGTATGATGGGGCTTCCCTGGTGGCTCAGAGGTTAAAGCATCTGCCTGCAATGCGGGAGACCCGGGTTCGATCCCTGGNGCCGCAGGGGTGGGATGAACTGAGAGATTAGGACTGACATACATTGTTGTTGCTCAGCTGCTGAGTGGTGTCAGCCTCTTTGACGTTTATATACGCTAATATGTATGATGGGGCTTCCCTGGTGGCTCAGAGGTTAAAGCATCTGCCTGCAATGCGGGAGACCCGGGTTCGATCCCTGGGTTGGGAAGATCCCCTGGAGAAGGAAAGAGCAACCCACTCCAGTACTCTTGCCTGGAGAATCCCATGGAGGGAGGAGCCTACAGGTAACTGCTGAGAATCTACTATGCAGCATAGGGAACTCTACTCAACTTGGTGGCCTAAATGGGAAAGAAACGCCAAAAGAGGGGATATATGTGTATGTGTAGCTGAGTCACTTTGCTGTGCAGCAGAAACTAGCACAACATTGTGACGCATCTATGCTCTGAAAAAAATATTTTTTAAAACAAATTTATTACTCTACTTTTAAGACATTTTTCTTTGAATGCTCTCAATTATTTAATCTTTGACAGGCCTTTATCATCCTAACTCTTGAATTTCTTCCTTCACTTTTGATCTTTTTCATCTTTTTATCTTTCTTAATGAAGTTTAAGATCATGATGGTTTTGTTCTGAAAGATCCTAAAAACATCGTTTTATTAAATTTTAATCTCTTTAATCCTTTGATATTTTCTTTTTTACTAAAATAATTTAGAGCTCCCTGTATATCTGCATTCAGTGTTTACCCCCTGCCTCATCCATTTGCTTGTAGGGGGAAATTTTGGAATATCTCAGTATTACTTTTTATTTCCTTGTCATTCTTAACTCAGTCTCTTTTCTTTTCATTACTGGCATTTCTCAGCAAGGTGAGAAACTGTGAGGGTGATAAGGGGAGGAAAGCCCACCACAGGGATGTGGAGACAGAGTTTCTCCCTTGTAAGAAGTTGTCTTTAAGCATGTAAAATGTTTTCCGTCACCTTCAACTCTCAACTTCTAGTGGAATGTATCTAGGTAATTCTAGAAACCCACAGGCAAAACCTGCTGAGTTGATGATCCCGCTTGTGCAGACATTTTTATTTTCTGCACTAAAATCATTGCAGATGGTGACTACAGCCATGAAATTAAAAGACGCTTGCTCCTTGGAAGGAAAGCTGTGACAAACCTAGACAGCATATTAAAAAGCAGAGACATCACTGCTGACAAGGTCCGAATAGTCAAAGCTATGGTTTTTCCAATAGTCAGGTATGGACATGAGAGCTGGACCATAAAGAAGGCTGAGTACCAAAGCACTGATGCTTTCAAACTGTGGTGTTGGAGAAGACTCTTGAGAGTCCTTTAGACAGCAAGAGATCAAACCAGCCAATCCTAAAAGAAATCAACCCTGAATATTCATTGGAGATGAGGGCAGCAGAAAATGAGATGGTTAGACAGCATCACTCACTCAATGGACATGAGTCTGAGCAAACTCCAGGAGATGGTGAAGGACAGGGAAACCTGGTCTGCTGCCGTCCATGGGGTCGCAAAGAGTCAGACACCACTTAGCAACTGAACAACATTCATGTTAGAGTCCAGGTTTCATTCCAAATAATACTGGGTAGCCACTGCAGAGTTTAACACAAGGAGTGACAAGCTCAGATCTGGGTTCTACAAGGATCCTCCCAGCTGCACAGTGGAGAACAACCCACAGAAACAGAGACCAGGGAGGAGGTTCTGGCGGTGATCCAGAAGCAAAATGGTAGTGACCTGAGTCGGGGCGGGAAAAGGTGGATGGAATAAAAAGATACGCAGGGGTGTGCGTCTACCAGAACTTGGCTTGAGGTGAAATGAGGAGGTGAGGAGTCACGGAAAACATCCAGATTTCTGCTCGTGCAAGAACAGGTGAGACAGCGCCACAGACAGGAAAAGAAAGGAAGGAGGTTATCTTGTGGGAAGAGAAAGGGGAAGACCGTGCGAGCAGTCTGAGGCATGTGGCACTAGATGCACCCAGTCAGCAGCCGCCAAAGGACTCTGGAGAGGTCACTGTTAGGGAGCGGTCAGCAAGGGGATGGCTATTCAGGTCAGTGAGCATGAGGTTACCCACGGAGTGAGAATCCAGAGGAACATCAACCTTCCAAGGGAAAGGTGGGCGAGCAGGAGCTTGCAAAGCAGAAGAGGGGAGGGAAGGAGAATGGGAAGCACGGGTGGGATGAGGGTGTTGCTCCGAGCATGCAGAGGTGGTCAGTACACCATCTGCTGCAGAGAAGTCAAGGAAGAAAGGAGTGGAACTGGGCAAGAGTCAGCAAAAGGGACGGCTTCCCTGATGGCTCAGCGGTAAAGAATCTGCCTGTTAATCTCTGGTCCAGGAAGATCCCCTGGAGGAGGAAATGGCAACTCACTCCAGTACTCTTGCCTAGAAAAATCCATGGACAGGGGAGCCTGATGGGCTACGGTCCGTCGGACTGCAGAGTCAGACACCACTTAGCGGCTGAACAGCAACAAAGCAAAAGGGAGCATGAATGTGTTAGATCCCAGAGGCAACAGAGCCAGAGGTCTGGCCATGGCAGCGAGTGAGGACAGAGCAGCCGGGGCCGGGGACAATTTAAGCAGGCTGGCTGTGAAGAGGAGGAAGGAGAAGGCCATGGCTGGAGGAAGGTGAAGAAGGATGGCCTTCTCCTTCCGAGAAGGAAGGGGCTTCAGCATGCTTGTGCAGTGAGGTGGGACCAGGCAGGGTAAGGAAAATACAGATGCAGAACAAGATAATCAAGAGAATGAGATTCCTCCTCCCTCTACAGAGGAGGAAGAAATGGAATCCAGAGCATCAGTGGAGAAATGAACCTTAGAAGGTGAGGCTGCTGCTTTTTTACCATAAAAGAGGGGAAGAAAGGGAGGGTAGATCCAGAGCTGGGCATGGAGCCCTGTCATCACAGGGTTAGGTTGTTTCCATCAGGGAAACTCCTGTTTTCTCAGCGAAGCAGGCTGAGGGGATGGTGGCGGCAGGAGACGGTCTGAAATGGTTGCTGTATTCTACAGGGGCAGGGAGTTGACTGGGCAAAGTCTGAGGGAGGGCCTGGCTGACGCTGGAAATCACAGAGCCCTGACGCCACCAATTTGCAGAGTTATATGATTCTGTCCATTAGAAGCGCAGCAGCCTCTGGCTCCGCACTGGGAGGAGGAGATGGGACTCCTCTGTGGACCCAGAGACCCCGGTTTTGGAAAGAAAAGCACATCACCTCATGTGGCTCCACCCAAGCTGCTGCTCTCAGCCTGAGTCGGTCGCGGGGAGAGCTTCAAGGGGAGGGCAGAGGGGATGTTTTCATCTTTGTTGACTTCAGGCCCCACAATCTCTGGTCTGTTGAATCAATCCTCTTTTTTTCTAGGTGATTTTTTTTTCCTTAAGAAGCTGGGCAGGGCACATCCCAAAGTCTGTATTCCTCCTAACAGACGTGGAATCTGATTATAAGATTCTCCCCGAGATGACATCTTCCCCAAACAGCCAACTGATGAACAACCTTTGGGAATATAACCCACGGAGGCAGAAAAAGGAGCTTACATTGGGAGCCAAGAGGTCAGAGTTCACAGCTAGTCATTTGTTGTGGGACCCTTGATGAAGATTCTTGACCTCGACCTGCCTCAGCATCTCTATAAACTGAGGATGAGCCACTCAACAGGCAGGACTTGAGGAGAAAATGTCTCACATACCCCAGACACGTGGCATGATGCCCTCTCAACCGACATCACTTTCCTCTGCCTCCCTCCAGGCCAGAGAGTGTATGATTCTACAACTTAAAGGAACATTACAGAAAACTAAAGGTCATAGGTCTAGGATGATCAGAAGACACATGTCCCAAACTCCACGATCCCAAATCTCATGAATTATTTACTCTTGCTATGTAAAATGCATGCTAGTCTTTCTGTTCTCTTTCATGTTTTAAAGATTTGCTGGTTGCAACACAATGCAAATCTCACAATCCAATAATGATTGTGCTTTGCAGTTTAAAAAAACACTAGATGAGAGGCCCAACTCTATGTCACTGCAAACAGTACATTAGCAGACCACAGAATGGAAAAAGTTGAAAACTACCGCTCTAAAAACGCTACCACACAGCTGACATGAATTTCTCCCCAAACTGCAAGAAGGACATGTCAGCTGACTTTCATGAAAGACTCGGCCTCTTGCTCACCTGGGCTGTGAAGAGTCATCTGACCATGAATTCTCAGCGCCTGGCTTGCTTTCGAAACTCACCGATATCATGGCAACAGGACTCTACCGGCTAGATGCTTATTTTAGCATATGCCCAGTGTGAACAGTGCAGAGGGCTGGAGACGGGTAACAGGGCAGGCTAGCCAAGGGTGATTTAAGGGGCCGCTCTTCATACTTTGAACTAAAGAACAGTAGTTGATTTGGTAGTGATCAACACACTTTGAGAGGGAAGCGTCTGGGCTCACCCCATTCTCCTCCCTCACTGCTCTGCTCAAACCAGACAGGATTTGTCCTTTGCCTTACTAGGATGTCATGCTCACAGGCCATCCTAAAATGCAATCCCACCTTCTGAAACATCCTCACCTGCACAGCAGGTCTCAGCTGAGCTTCCACTTTCTCCGGATGCCTTCCCAGGCACCCCAGATCTAGTGTTCCCTTGGCACCACATGTGTGCCCAGTACAGCACGTACACACTCATTCTGCACTGGGGGTTCACTGGGGGCTCCTTGGGCACCAGTCCTGCTGTAGGTGCTGGGAAAAGGGCTACAGGCAAATGCCAGCCTTTTCGGAGCTTATACTGGCGAAGAGGAAAGAAATGAATCTACAACACAGTTGTGCACAGTAACATTATAAACTGACACAACACATGATGAAATCATCACACTCAGAATTTCCTCTTTACCTGGTTGCATCTCGCCCATGGTAACACAGCAGTGTGTGGCTCTGAGGCTCCCAACAGAAACTTGGTGGATGACAGCACAACCGTCAACTTTCTGGTTTTCCCAACGTCCTGGTAATTTGTCTTGTTTTGGTCACATACAAGACGACAACCTTTAATTGTCTGCAAAGGGTCTGTTCTGCACATTTAGCATCATTACAATGAATGCCATGCTTACCTGATTCTCGACAACCGCTCATTGCTAAACCACAAGGTACTTCATGTAAGTAGGGGCAGCCCTCTCTAGAGGGCAGAAGCCCTTCTGCCCGTGGGTTTCCTAGTCCTGCGCGAGACGCTGGAGTCGTTAAGTCCTCCAATTATTCTGTACTAAAAAAGGGGACTATTAACTTCATTTCCTAATTTTGTGGCTATTCTCTGCTTCTGAGGGAGAATGTTCCTATTTGTAAGAAACACGCATGCAAGAACGGATAGGGCATCCAGTCAGCAACTTATTTAGACATCATCAGTAGGGTTAAAAGGGTAAAAGGATTTCCCCCTTTGTACTGTAATTACAGCTTTTCTGTAAGTCTGGGATGTTTCAAGGTTAAAAGAAATAGGGAAAAAAATAAAAAGGGACATAGGTACAGGATGAGATAGGAAAAAAACAAATAATGAATTCAGAAGCAGCATCAACCCATGAACCCGAGGTCAGGCACCAAATGGTTTGGTAAAATGTTAATTGGTTACTATCTCACACCCATTAGGATGGCAACAATCAACAAACAGAAAGTAACGAGCATGGGCGTGGATGGGAGACACTGAAACCCTCCTGCACTGTTGGTGAAAAAGCAACATGGTGCAGTTGCCATGGAAAACAGCGTTGCAGCTCCTCCAAAAACTAAACACAGAATTATCATCTAATCCAGCACTTTCACTTCTGGGTATACAGCCACAAGTATTTAAAGCAGAGATCTGAAGTGATATTTTTACACTCACATTCACAGCAGCCTTATTCGTAAGCCAAAATGTGGACGCAACCCAAACAGCCAGGAACAGATGAATGGACAGACAAAATGTGGTAGATACACTGTGGGAGATACTGTTTTTGCTCAGTTGCTCCACCGTGTCCAGCTCTTTGTGACCCAGGCTTCCCTGTCCTTCACTATCTCCTGGAGTTTGCTCAAACTCATGTCCACTGAATCCATGGTAGATAAAATGGAATATTATTCAGCCTTTGAGAAGAAAGGAAATTCTGACACAGGCTAGAACACAGATGAACCTGAAGGACATAGTTTAGTAAAACAAGCAACTCACAAAAAGACAAATCCTGTGTGATCCCATTTACACAAGGGAGCTAGAGGAGCCAAATTCAGAGATAGACGGCAGAATGGAGGTTCCCAGGGCTGAAGGAAGGGGGAATGGGGAGTGAATTGTTGAATGGGTAGATAGTTTCCGTTTTGCAAGATGAAAGGAGCTCTGCAGATGGATAGTGGTGATGGCCGCATGACAGTGTGAATGTACTCAGTGCCACTGATCTGTTTAAAATTTAAAAATGATTAAGATGGCAGATTTTGCCAGGTGTATATTTATTGCAATTTACAAAAAAGAATTTAACTGGTAGGTTATCCAGCTCTGTGGTTTTTGGTAAGGCTTGGCAATCACATAGGCCTGATTCTGACAGTTATCAGCTGTTAAGAACTGTGCAAATGACTCAACCTCCCTCAGCCTCCATTTCCCCAACTGCAAAATTCAAATGCTAACAAGGATAATAACAATAGTGATAATGATGGTGATATCAAATTTATAAAAACTTTGCAAAGATTGAATGAGACTAATATTTACCAAATACAATTAAAATTATGTGCCATATAATATCTGGCCCATAAATTATAAGTACTAATACATCAATAAATCATGTCTTATTGCTTTTGTTGGCTCTGATTACCATGAATAGGATTAGCTTAATTCAAAGTTATAATTTTTTTAAAAGCTATATAAATTAGCTTATTTACGAAACAGAAACAGACTCACAGATTTCAAAAAACAAACTTATGGTTACCAAAGGGGAAATGCTGGGAGTGGGGTGCTTGGGATTAACATACATATACTAATATATAAAAAATAATCAACAAGGATCTACTGTATAACACAGGGAACTAGACTCAATACCCTGTATTTATATGGGAAAAGAATCTGGAAAAGGATAGACACATGTACATGTATAACTGAACCACTTTGCTTTACACCTGAAATTAGCACAACACTGTCAATCAACAATATACCAAGAAAAAAAAATTTAACCAAACAAGGAAAAAAAATCAAAAGGTAACATCGGCCTGTAGAGTATGTACTGCCAGGGTAAGTGGCTTTGAATATCTGCTAATTAAATCCGAGAGCAGAAATCTATGATTCCAGGCTTTGTCTCTGCTGGTCCTAATTTCAGAAACTTCTGGTTCTCATTTGTCTCAAGGATATCCTCAGATGACAGAGCAATGTGAATTCTCGTGTACAAATGGTTGACAGGTTAAAATAATGAAAGAGCTTTCCATTATTGCAAGGAAACACCTCATAATTAATCTTTTTGCCTCAACATCATGTTTTTCTATGACTTGCTCCTGATTTCTGCCTTGACAGCTAGAATAGGTATTAAAAAGCAAAGCTGGATGCATGACTGCTTGAAAATGAGAAGCTTAAACTTCCAAACTAATGGACAGAAATAGAAAGAATGAGTTTAACATTATGTATATTGTCACAAGACTAATTCCCTTGCTTATAATTACAATCTGATTTGGGGCAACAAACTTATATAAATATGAACTCACATGACACATCTGTGTTCTCTGGGTCTTTTTATCATATAACCATTTTCTTTTATTTTAATGAAATGATTTGTGAAGATTACTTGGGAAAAATGATAAAAGATTGAACCCTATAAAAAGGATGTCATCTGAAATCAAAAATATCCTTATTAACAGTTATATTAGATGACTACATCAACGATATTTTTAGAGGCAAACAACACAATCAGTAACTCCAAAGCAAATGCATTCAGAACAGGTAGTACTAATTCCAATTCTATTTTTAAAAGAAGGCAAATGTCCTGTCATCAAATTCCACATTGTAAGGAGATTTTGTGGAGCTTTACTCCTGAATGCCAGTTACAGATTTGTACTATAAGGCCACACTCTTGGAAAAAATCCTGGACCCAGTCCACATGGAATTTCAGGTAAGACACCAGACTCACTACACAGAAGAACTGCCTCTTTTCCATAGAAGAGAGGGAATATATTACAACTGCAAGAGGGACCTCTATAGAAATGGTCAGAGAGGAAGGGGCTATTCCAGGGATCACCTCCCCAACCCCCCACAGGACCTGCTACAAACAAGAGAAAGCTTATTTCAGTGTTGAAAGGCACCTTTGAGATCTGAAGAAGGACCAAGGTGTGACTAACTGAACAATATCTCTGCATAAACGAAAGGCCAGGGGCACCTCAACAAAAGAAAGTTCTAGGCAATGGCCTACGTATCTTTCACACAGACAACAGGGAGTTTCTGCAGAAGGGAGAAGGATCTGGGAGGACAAAGAAGCTTGCCCATGAGCCACCTGCCATCCCAAGCCACCAGTGCACAAGACGGTGGCGGAAGTGAACACGACTCGGCGGAGGGTGGTGACGAGAGTCCTCCCTGGAAGCTCACATTTTAAAAGCTTACAAGAAAAATCACAGAGGGCCGAAACAAAGGCTGGCGGTGGGGACAGGTTGCTCGTGAAATCAGAGAAAAGTTTATGAGAGAGGGGGGGAAAAAACCCCCCCAAACAAACCAACTTAATTTAGACTTAACTGCTAACTTGGAGGAGTTCCACAGCTGAGGCTTTGAAGGTTTTAGAAGCTCTTCCTATGCCGCATCTTTAAATATATGTAAGTTCAATCAACATGAGAAAGAAGAGTCTGCCGCAGACACCTGCTTCAAACAATAGTGCTGATCTCCGAGGGATTCTAAACAGCCTCGCACCAACTTCAGAAGCAATTTGCAACCAAATTAGTAAATGTCACCCTCCTTCCCAGGAGACACAGCATTTTTTAAAAAAGGTTAAAACACTGGCGGTGAGACTGCCATTTTACAAGGTTTAAAAGATAAGTTCGGGGCGGGGGGAGGGGAGGAATGAAGATGGTAATTCACAGGATTGGGGTGTGGGGTGGGAGTGGAGCACCACCATTTTACTAATAGGGCTTGTTTATCAAATTTCCCCACCAGCAAAGGACGACGGTGGTCACAGCTTCTAGAGAACAACGTCAGGGGAGCACCAACCAGACCTGTGTTCAGAAAGGGACCTGCACGCTCTCCCAACCTGGGGGTGCACCGTTCCACGGACGAGGAGAGAGGCGCCTTCTCATTCTCCTCCCCGTGTCACCAGCCCCCTCCTGGTCAGCTCGGTCCACCACTGAATCATCTTGTATCGCAGGACAAGCCCAGGGACAAAGCTTTCTCCTTGCAGAAACCCAGCATCTCCCCGGTGAGCCCGCCTCGGAGCGTGTCTTCATCCAGGCGCGCCCGCCCGCAGGGAACGCCGAGTCCTTAGCGTGAAAGGTCCGTTTCACACTGATAACCCGGGCTCTTTAGAACCGAATAAAACATAAAGGCAGCAGGTCTAGTTTCTTGACGTGTGGCCCCGAAAGCTGAAAAACCCTCTCACCCCAACATTGCAGGGCTGAGCCCCAGTTTTTTGTTTTGTTTTCTGACATCTATCGAAACCGGCCTCCTCCTGCCCCAGGCCCCTGGAAAGAAACTTGGCTTAGGTTAGGAGTGAGTGTTGGCAGCCCCGTTTGCTTCTCGCGCAAACGCCAAGAAAACTTTATTTTCCCGCGTGGACAGGCTGCCGCCGCATCACACACCCCTCCGTCCCAGGGCGTGCGGGGAACAGTGAACTCTCCGCCACCGTCTTCCTTCCCTCCCTCCCACCCCGCAGTGTAGGTGAGAGAAGAGCCCAGAAGGCAGCGGAGGCGCCCAGCCCCTGGCCCCGACGGCCCGCCCGGCCAAGGTCGGCGCATCCCCGGCGTCCCGCGCGCCACGAACCGCGGACACGGGACCCAAAGTTTGCGGCGCTTGCCGCCCTTCCCGAGTCCACGGTCCTGCTGCCCGCCCCGCCCCG
>SJYX01004764.1:87644-144829 GCA_006410675.1 Oreotragus oreotragus
CCTCAGGCCAGGATCATCCATCAGAGAGGCTGCCACCCCTGGAAGGTCATAGTCAAGAGATGTGATGGTGGGAGAACCTCAGCTGTGTTGATGTCACCGAGCCTGGCACACAGTAGGTGCTCACTGTATATTTGCTATTGAGATTTAGTAGGAAAATGTAGCTATGGCTGAGAACGAGGTGGCAGAACCAGAAAGAGGCCTGGCTTCTCTCTGCAGACTGCCGAAGAGAAACCTCCTGGGTCAAGACACCTGCCCCCTGGTTCTCTCCCAAACATTCTTCAACACAGCTTGTTACACAGAAACAAGATGGCAGGCCACCAGAGGCTTCGGGGCCTAGGAGACAGCAAACCCACCCATTCTTCATGGCTGGAGTTTTCATTGACCATTTGAGAAAGGGGTTAAGTATTAGGTTGGCCAGAAATTTCCATAATATGGTATAGAAAAAACCTAACGAGCTTCCTGGTCAACCCAATACAAATAGGAACTCGAGGGAAAGCCTTATGTCCTCTTAATTTAGTCAGTAGTGAGTTTTAAGAAGTTTCACACAGGACTTCCCTAGTGGTCCAGTGGTTGAGAATCTGCCCGGCAACGCAGGGGACACAGGTTTGATCCTTGGTCCAGGAAGATGCCATGTGCCGTAGGGCAGCTAAGCCCTAGCACCGCAGCTGTTGAGCCTGTGTTCAAGAGCCCAGTCACTGCAACTCCTGAGCCCATGCATCGCAGCTACTGAACGACAAGAGAAGCTACTGCAGGTGAGAAGCCCCCGCCTGCTGGTGGCAACTAGAGGCAAAATAAACAATGTTTCAAACAATGATGATGATCATCACCACATGCTATCTATCTGTTAGTCACTGTGATGAGCACTTCTTTTTTTCATTATTTTTGTGATGAGAACTTTTGATGCACTATTCACCTAATCCTCATAAAAAATCTTAAGATGTAGATATTAAATCCTCACTGTCATCATCGTTATCTCTATGTTAGGGATGAGAATAATGCAGCTTAGAAGGATTAGGCAGCTTGCCTGTGACCACACAGTTAATAAAATACCATAACCAGGATTGCAACTCAGGCCAGTTGGAAGCAGCCCCTTAGGCACTGTTGAATACTGCCTCTATTCCTTGACCATACCCTCCACTTTCCCCTTCCCTCTGGGACAATTGGTCCCTGCAGACGTGTGTTACTCCACTATATAAGCGTATAGCCCTAAATTAGAAACCCATTCATCTGAAGACTCTATCTTTTAAAACAATATTCATCATGTGTCTAGAAAGAGGTTTTTTGTTTTGTTTTGTCTTGAATAGCAACTAAAAGAAAAAACATCCCTCTTTGTTCTCATTCCATGTAGGTGCTAGAGATAGATACCTGTAGACCTCTCTGACCCCAGCAACCTAGAGCTGGCCTCTCCTTCCCCAGGCTACAAGGCATTTCTGTTTTGTATCAGACTCTGTCTCATCGGTTTATAGATGGCTGCTGCTCAGAAGTTCTCCACACCTTTATTTCCTGGAAGAGGAAATTGCGTTTCCTGGGGGGGCTTACACGTGGGTGGTGAGGTTCCACTCGTTACATTAAACACACTCAAGCTTTCAGTTGGTTCTGTGCTTCTTTCCCCACTTCAGCTTCCGCTCTCAACTTTCCTGGAATCATACCGAAAATAAATTGAGCGGCAGCTGCTCCCATTCCTTTTAGCTGGGAAAGAGGAGGACTCCTGCTCTGGATTCAGAGCTAAGGAATGAATGACTTAGCTCTTGAGTCTTATCTCTGGAGACACCACATTCCATCTTCCTTCAACCTGGGATTTGTGAAAGGGTGCCTGAGACATCGCTTCGTTTTTAATTTGGACCTGGTGGGTGATCATCTCCAGAAGAGGCCAGCTCTGGCATTCTCCTGTGAAGTTGACTGTCCATAAAAAGAAAATGTTCTGGGGCTTCCCTGGTAAAGAATCAGCCTGCCAGTGCAGGAAATACAGGTTTGACCTGGTCTAGGACTATCCCAGCATGCCATGGAGCACCTAAGCCTACGCACCGCAAGTTCTGAGCCTGTGCTCCGCAACAAGAGAAGCATCACAATGAAAAACCTGAACACCACAACTGGAGAGCAGCCCCTGTTTGCCACAGCTAGAGGAAAGCCCGCACAGCAACAAAGACCCAGCAAAGCCAAGAATAATACATAGATGAGTAAATCTGGAAAAGAGAACGCATTCTTATTATGAACCTTAATTTGGAGAAAGATAGTATTAGGGAAAAGAAGGATATGACCCTAAAATTGGAACAAAGGATAATTTCACAAGGACCCTTCTGCCTCTTACAGAAAGTCACCACTTGGAGGAAGCCAGTTTGGACAGTTTCTTGAGGAGTTTGTAAAGTGATCCACCTGAATTCCCCAGAAGAATCAGCAATGATCTACCTTAATGGAAGATTTGATAAACATATTGAGTCTAGGGTAAATTTGTTCAGAAAATGTCAAACTTATTCTAGGAGCTATGGGTAAAAGTGTACTCTGATAATGATAAGTCATTTCAGTTGTGTCCAGCCCTTTGTGACCCTGTGGACTGTAGCCTGCCAGGCTCTTCTGTCCATGGGGATTCTCCAGGCAGGAATACTGGAATGGGCTGCGATGCTCTCCTCCAGGGGATCTTCCTGACCGTGGGTTCAAACCCATGTCTCTTATGTCTCCAGCATTAGCAATCGGATTCTTTACCACTAGCGCTCCCTGGGAAGCCCCATGGGTAAAAGAGATATATGCAAAAACACCTATTTTATTGTATAGCACAGGGAATATAACCATTATTTTATAGTAATTCTGAATGAAGTATAATCTATAAAAATTTTGAGTCACTATGTTGTACACCTGAAAAAGAGCCAACTCATTTGAAAAGACCTTGATGCTGGGAAAGACTGAGGGCAGGAGGAGATGGGGTCAACAGAGGATGAGATCATTGGATGGTATCACCGACTCCATGGACATGAGTTTGAGTAAACTCTGGGAGATAGTGAGGGACAAGGAAGCCTGGCATGCTGCAGTCCACGGGATCACAAAGAGTCAGACATGACTTAGCAACCGAACAATAACACCTGAAAATAATATTATAAATCAACTATACCTCAATAAAAATAACAGTGCTACTAATAAAAAGTGTAGTAGTAGTAGTTTTTTAAGTTGTTTTTTTTGCCATGCCACGTGGCACATGGGATCTTAGGCCCCTGACCCAGGATTGAACTTGTGCCCCCTACACTGGAAGGGGAAGTCTTAACCTCTGGACCACCAAAGAAGTCCCCTAAACAGGTATTTTAAATCCACAGCTTGGACAAGGGAAAGGGAGATTTTTTTTTTCCCTTTCAATCCAAATTTAGCCATGCAATTGGGAAAGAAAAGGGATAATCAAACATTAGAAAATTTTTATTGCCACATGAGAACTCTAAACCCTGAAGCAAAAATTGGTCCTGCCCTTGGGGAGTAAGTAAACCTTGATTACTGTTGATAATAAGATGGATAGTTACTCTTCCAAACCATGAGGGGAGTGGTGAAAGCTGAATGCAAAATTTACCCTGAATTAGAAAAGGAACAATGTTCACACATGCTTAGTCATGTTAAGCTCATTTAAAAATCTTTGGCAAGGTGAGGGAGGTAGGTGTGATGTCTCTATTTAAAGAAAGAGATGGGGACTTCCCTGGTTGTCCAGTGGTTCGGACTCTGCACTCCCAGTGCAGGGGGCCTGGGTTCAAACCCTGGTCAGACAACTAGACCCTGTGTGCCACAGCTAAGACCTGGAGCAGCCAAATAAATAAATGCTTTTTTTTTTTTTTTTTTTTAAAGAAAGAGACTATGAGCTCCCAAACATGTTTGGGAGCTCATGTACACCCGTGGCGGATTCATGTCAATGTATGCCAAAACCAATACAGTATTGTAAAGTAAAATAAAGTAAATAAATAAATAAATAAAACAAATTTAAAAAAAAGAGAGAGAAACTATGCGTGAACCTAACACAGACTAACACTTACCGTGCATTTATGGCATGTGTTCGGGCATGGTGCCCAGCACTTTGTTTCAATTATTTAATTTGATTCTTACAACAAATCCCTTGAGATGAGTAATATACTCTTCATTTCACAAAAATGACAGATGAACCTCAGAGGGCAAATAAATGACTTACCAGACTCATTGTGCAGGTATAATTTGACTTACAGTCTCCTGACCCCCAGAGCCTTAATTTTTGTCATCATACACAGAGACAAGAGGTGAAATTATAGCCCAATTCTGAACAGTAAAAGAACTGTGTATGTTTATGGATGTCCTGATGAATACAGAATTCTAAGAAGAGTTAACACATGTGTAGATGGCCAATTTGTGAATTAGAATGTATCAAAATGTCCATTTAGTAATACAGCCATATAAAATAAAACAAATAAAAATTTTAATCTGTAATAATGTAGTAAATATCTAGAACAAATCATTTCTCTTGAGCATCAATTATTATTATATCATGAAAAATGAACTGAGCATGAAAGTGTTTCTTTTTTTAAAGGTAAAGCGTTATCAAGATGCAATATTGCTAACGTGTTTTGGTTTTGGCTTCTAAAATCCTTGTTGTTTGTTGTTGTTTAATCATTAAGTTGTGTCTGACTATTTGCAACTCCATTGACTATAGCCCACCAGGCTCCTCTGTCCATGGGATTTCCCAGGCAAGGATACCGGAGTGGGTTGCCATTTCCTTTTACACTTCCTGACCCAGGGATCAAACCCATGCCTTCTGCATTGGGAGGCGGATTTTTTTTTTGACACTGGACCACGAGGGAAGCCCTCTGAAATCTTTAGGCACCATATTTTTAAAAAGTCATCTCTGGGACTTCTCTAGTGGCAGAGTGGATAAGAATCTGCCTGCCAATGCAGGGGACATGGGTTCAGTCCCTTGGGAAGATTCTACATGCAATGGAGCAACTAACCCCTGCGCCACAACTTTTTTGAGTCTGTGCTCTAGAGCCCGAGAGCCACAGCCACTGAGCCTGTGTGCTCCAGTTACTGGAGCTCGAGCACCTGCTGGAGCCTGCCCTGCAATAGGAAGCCAACGCCGTGAGAAGCCTGTGCACCACAGCTAGCCGGTGACCCCCACTCTCCACAACTAGAGAAAGCAGCCGAAGACCCAGGCAGCACCAGCAGCAACACAGTCAGCCCTGGCCCTAGCGAGACTCTAACGGTAGCACAAGTATCAGATCAGATAATGCATGGTAGCGTTTTCAGTGTTGTTTTCACATGGGTACAGGTGTGAAACTTATGGTGTGTTTCTAAGATCTGAGGATAGAATTAGGGTGAAAGGAAAGATCACTTCCACAGATACGTTTTGGATTTGGTGAGTTCAGCTGTATTAGCAAAATGAGTACAGCCCAAATGGATGTAAAACTTTGCTTGAAATTAAAGGGATATTGACTAGACAGAGTCATCTATACAAAGCACGGTTTTAATGATTCTCTTCCACCAGTGGAAAAACTACAACAAACTGAAAGTCCAACAGACCATATGCTTTGATGAGAAATCCTCCCCAGGAAAAAGTATAAACCTGAGAATTAGTCTGTGAATCCAGGAGGGAGAAATGAAGATGAAACTTTGGTCATATTTATAAATTTGATTATTACAGTTGGACATAACACAAGAGTTTTCGGATCTGAAAATCTAGCAACGAAGGCACATTGCTTTAGAGTAAACTGCCTTGTCTCTCGGTCTCCTAGTTTGAGCAAAGAAAATTATGCTCCTGCCCCTCATTACTCCCTTCTCCTTCAATCCACACTTCTCAAACACATTATTTATGGTTTTATTTCAACATTAACACACACAAATGAAGTGAGGGATTTATTTTGGACTACATGGAGTATACTGTCAGATTTCTTTGAGCTATAAAAGGCTGAGAATAAATGCCATTTAAAAGAAAGTTCTAATTGTTTGTGAGGGGGAAATGTAATGCAATTTGCTTCTAGTGCTTCTTGCTGATTTAATATAGTCACTGGCACAAATATTTCAAATATTCTCAAGGAAAGCATACACTGATGGCACAGGAAAACACTGACAATCAAGAATTTCTTCTTTCCTGACTGTACTATAGTTTCAACAATTCAATTTAAGGTAAATATTTCATGAAATGAAAATCTAATTTTTTTTCTCAGTGGTTAGAACAGTGGTCTAATGAGGCGAAATTGACCATATTTGGCTGTGCTCTGAGTCAGACGTGTGTGCTACGTGCTTCTATTTTATCCCTCAACTCAGGCATTTCAACCCTGCAGTGTTTGTTTTTAGCCCCAAATAGTGATGCTCAAGACCGGTTATTTCTTTAAAGTTGTATTTTTTTGTATGTTCTAAGTAGATCCAAACTGATATTTCCTTTCTTTCTTCCTCCCCTTCTTTCTTCCCTCCTTCCTTCTCTTTCCCTCCCTCCCTTTCTTTTACCTTTCTTTTCTTTTCCTGCATGTTACTAGGCAGAGTCAGCAAACAAAAGAACTAAAGCCCTACATTTAGGATTCAGCATTCATTCAGAGAGCAGATGCTTTATCTCCACTTTACACATAAAACATACACACAAGTGTGCACCTTATACCTGAATTGCCCAGAACACAAATAAAATGTACTCTGATGATAAAAAGAAAATCTGTAATATTTAAATAATCATATCAATAGGTTATATTTGTACACTTATGCAACATTAAAAATAATGAAAAATAAATTAATCTTTCTACTAGTCATATTAGAACTTGATGAAGATTTGCTCAAAAATCAAATAAATGTGGTATTTTAAATTGGAAGATAAGCTTTTCTTTCTAAATAGACTACAAATGTCATGCATTATTTCACAGAGTCTTCTCTTTGCTTTAAAATTAAGTAAAGGAGAGGTTTATTGCATCTTGCCAGTTTCACAAGGAAGATTGAGTACATCAGACCTCTAAAGTACTTGGGCTTCCTGGTGGCTCAGATGGTAAAGAATCTGCCTGCAGTGCAGGAGATCTGGGTTTGATCCCTGGGTTGAGAAGGTCTCCTGGGAAAGGGAATGGCTACCAAGTCCAGTATTCTTGCCTGGAGAATTCGGTCAGACAGAGGAGCCTGGTGGGCTACAGTCCATGGGGTCACAAAAAGTCGGACAGAACTGAATGACTAAAACACACCGTAGCATTTTACAGATATCATCTTGTTTAACCCTTGTAACAATCCTATAAAATGGGTAGTGTCATTTACAATTTACAGAGGAGAACATTGAGCCTCAGAGAGGGTAAGGAACTTACCCAAGCTCACACAGCAAGTGAGTGGAAGAACCAGAATGAGGACACAGCGCTCATTTCAACTTATGCCAAACCTAGAGGGTTCTGGTATCTAGAGAATTCCAGCCACCAACTGAAACGTCTAGAAATACGGGTCATATTCTGCATGCCATTTTGAAAAATGTTTATTCGTTTTCCTGTGATAAAGTTGTGCATATATTTGCATGCACACACACATCAAGACATTAGAGAAAAGAAAAGAAAAAAGAGAAAAAAAAGGTTACCCATAATTCCACAATCCAAACACAATAAACATTTTGGTATATTTCTTTATATGCTTTTATCTATAATTTAGGGGATTATTTTAAGAATAACTTTTACATGTTGCCTAATTACAAAGTAATTCGGAATAGTGAATATTCGTTATGGAAAAATTTTTAAATATTAAGATGTATATAAAAGAAATTTTAAAGTCCTCGTAATCTCAGAATATAAAGATGACTGTTAACCCTTCGGTATTTTATCCTAGTCAAGGCTGAGAGCAGAAATTTTGAGACTGAAGCTGAAACTCTGTGTATCACACTATTGGTAGTTCACAGTCCACAGGATCTTTTTTGAAAGTTGCCGGTTTGATTTTTACTTGATTTGCTGATGTTTTGTCAAAGAATTGCAAATAGGACTTTTAGGCAGATGACTAGAAGGCTCTTGTTGCTCTAAAAAGGACCAGCTACTTGGGTTTCTCCTAAATGACAAAAATTACACCCGTCCCCCTGCCCCAAGTCCCTTAACCCAGTAGTCCCCAGCCCTTCTGGTACCAGGGACTGGTTTTGTGGAAGACAATTTTTCAACAGACAGGGGTGGGGGGATGACTCACGTGCATGACATTATGCACTTTATTGCTATCATTATGATGTCAGCTCCACCTCAGATCATCAGGCATTAGATCCCAGAGGCTGGGGACCCCTGCCTTGAAAAAAGAAAAATGATATTGTTCGCATCTGCCCTTGTAACTCCACAGAATGGCTTATTTTTTTTTTTTTTTTCAAATGTAACTTGTTTTAAGTAGTTTTCACTGGCAGAAAAGAAAACCAACAACTGGTTTACTAATTGGATCATGCACTTCCAACCATAAGGAAAAACTTCTGGTCAGGAGAAGGCAACTGAGACTGAATTGCCAGATTAAATAAGTAACGAAGGGCTGCAGAAAATCGGATTAAATTGTAATCACACTAAAAAAAAGTTTCTCTCCAAGCAAAAAAACAAGAAAACCGTTGCTTGAGAACATGTCATGTGACCTGACCTGCCAAGGGAACTTAAAAAGACTTAAAAACTAAAGAACTTAAAGAGGCTTCTGAGTGAAACAGCAAGAGGTGCCCCCACATTCCAACTGCTACAATGTTATCACCAAGTTTCCACCTTTCCCTGAGCTTAGTGAGGACCAGAGGCAAGGAAACCAAATAATCAACTGAAAGTCTTTAAACATAGGTTCTTGAGGTTTTTATAACCCTTTCCATGTTCCATAGAGTATCAAAGCATGAAAAAGAATTAAATAATTTTCGTACATGTTTTTGTTTTCCCAAAATTCTATTTACTTACTATTTGCAGAGTGACACTTTTTTTCCCCCTTGTAATTTCATTCAAAAAGAATCGAGACCTCTTGCATGGCTCCAAACTTCAATTCTTCCTTTTATTTCTCAGCTAAGAAAGAAAATTTCAAAAATGCCACATCTACTTTGTAACTCGGAACATAGTGACTTCATTATGTACATCATGGAGAGGATGTGGAGAAAGTGGAATTCTCCCGCAAATTAGTACAACTTTGGGAGACTGTTTGGCAGTATTAACTAAATTAAAGCTGAACATTCACAGACTTCATGACCCAGGCTTTCTAGGAGTATATAGCATACCACCCATAGATATAATGGAGTGTTAGTCACTCACTCGTGTCCGACTTTTTGTGACTCCACGGACTGTAGCCTGCTAGGCTCCATGGAATTCTCCAGACAAAGTTACTGGAGTGGGTAGCCATTCCCTTTTCCAGGGGATCTTTCCAACTCAAGGACTGAACCTGGTCTCCTGCATTGCAGGCAGATTCTTGACTATCTGAGCCACTGGGGAAGCCCCATAGACATGTATATACACGCGCACTAAAGATGTGTACAGCATGTTTATCACCTCATGTTGGAAACAGCCCACGTGTCCATCAGCTATAAAATGCATAATTAAATTGCACATCGATCACAATGTATCACATTTCACAATGCCACAGTGAAGTTTAACAAACTGTAACAAACAAGCTGTACCATGAACAAATCTTATAATTGTCATGTTGAGTGAAAGAAGCCAGGTCTAACCGAATACATACTATGTGACTTCATTTATGAGAAGCTCAAAAACGGGTAAAAGAAATTCATACCATTACAAGCTAGGATAATAGTTATTACATTTGGGGAGATGGGTGATTTATATGTGTGTGTGTGTGTGTGTGTGACTCTGCAACCCTATGGACTGAGGCCCACCAGGCTCCCCTGTCCATGGGATTCTCCAGACAAGAATACTGGAGACAAGAATACGATTTCCATGCCCTCCTCCAGGGACCTTCAAAACCCAGGGATGAAACCAGTTCTCTATGTCTCCTTCATTGGCAGGTAGGTGCTTTACCACTAGTGCCACCTGGAAAGCCTAAACATACATACATACATACATATATAATGGAATATGTATGGACTACTATTCAACCATAAGAAAGAATGAAATCTTGCTATTTGTGACAACGTGGCTGGACAACTTCAAAGGCATATGCTAAGTGATGTAAGTCAGAGAAAGACAGACACCATATGTTCTCTCTCCTATGTGGAACCTGAAAAAGAAAAAATCCTAAACCCATAGATACAGACCGACAGTACAAGGGGTGGAGGAAGAAGTGGTAAACTGTTTTGTTTTCAGTTTAGAAAACTTGAATGTAAATAGGGTTTTTAAAACCAGTACAGTACTGTAAAGTAAAAATAAATAAAAGTTTTTAAAAAAGGAAAAAAAAATAAAGCCTTTGGCAGACCCCCCCCAAAAATAATAGAAATAAAAGCAGAACATATTGTTATCATAGTCACAAAGTCCTTTGCAGCCAGAAACAGGTTTGGTGTCCCAGGTGAGGGGGAATTCACCAGCCCCGTGACTGCAGACCATGTGGCAGGCATCTTAGTTCTTTCTCTCTCCGCCTCTGTTTTTCCTTGTCTCTATGCTTCCCTGTCACTCTCTATCCCTCTCTGTCTCTCTCTCTGAACTGTCCAACGTGCCAACAAGTTAAGCTCAAGGACACTGTGACCTCAAACAAGTCACTGATTATTTTCCGAGTCCTTTTCCCTGTTTGATGATGGAGGGAGTTGGACAAAATGGAAGCTTTCGGACCATCACTGCTCTGCTTCCAGGCTTCTCTTCCTCTGTGAGGCTTCTCTGACCTTTTGATTTCACAGTCGTCTCTTTCTATCTCTCTCTGTGTGTGCATGTGTTTCAGAAATTCCAGTCCTACTGAACATTGTGGCCTATCTAAGCATTGCTTTTTGGAGGTAGCATGTCTGTGAAATTAAAGCATCATAAAATAACTGGCATAAAATATTTAAAAAGACAATAAAGAATCATTTGGATAACCTCTACTTGAAGTAATTAAAGATAAGGTTTTGAATGATAGAGATCCTGAGAGTTAATAAAGAAAAGGACATAGGAGGGTTGGATACTAAAAATGTGTCTGCTTGGCTTCTGAATTGTTCAACTGTGCTTAATCATGCTTTTTTAATTTAAGGAGCAGGAAATGTTTATTTTGAAAGATGTGTTGCTAGACTGAAGACAGATAGGCTTTTATATCCTTTGGAAAACACCCACTTTCTTATATTATCATTTTTTCCAATACTTCTTTGCTCATGAAGAACCAGTTTCATCCATGGATTGTTATTTGGATATTAGTTATCTCATGGACTGGACCTTCCATGCTTTTTCATCAGGTACATACTACTCAGACAGTCTGTTGAGTTTCCTCAACAGCCAGATCCAGGATCACTGCAGGAACGGCATCTTCCAAGGAGCAGCCACCCTGAGGCACCAGGTGGGCTGAGAGCAGAGAGGGGTGTGGTTTGAGAAAGCGCACAGGGCAGAAGGAAGGTCCCTGCGGCCCGGTTCAAATGGACTGCAGGCTCCTGGCTGGCCAGCCTACCTCCAGCCTTCACCCCTCATGCAAACCTCCATCAGGATGCCTCCTGTAACAGCGGGTCAGTGAGGTCCTGGGGAGCATTCCTGGTGTTGCTGAGGAAGCCAGATAAATAGAATTTTCAAGCCATGCATTTAGAAAAGTGTGAATGTCAACATATTTGGTTTCTGACTCTCAGCCTTCAAGAAACATCATCACCTTTGAATATTGGAGTGGGTAGCCATTCCCTTCTCCAGAGGATCTTCCTGACGCAGAGACCAGGTCTCTGCATTGCAGGCAGATTCTTTACTGTCTGAGCCACCAGGGAAGCCCCTTCTTTACCTTCAATAGCGGCTAAATCCTGATATCAAAATCTTCCCAGGACATTGAAAATTCCCGCTTACATAGGATTCAGTACATTTAACAACACTTCTCTGTTTAATTTGCCTACCTTATAGGGATGAATTCATTTCAATAAAACATGCGAAAGTTTCCCAGTAAGCACTCAATACATTCCCAAACCTTTCTAATAGCATCTCCTATATTAGGAAGAGAGACAGGGTGGTGTTTGCAAAGCTTTTGGATTTCAGAGAAATAAAACTCCAGATGCATGCCTAGGCTTCACCGTTGGCAAGCCACTGGATAAGGGGGAGTCCCACCACTTCTCTGGAGCTCAATTTCCCCAGCTCTAAAATGCAGTGATGGACTAGGTAATGTGCCTTTCCATTAAAAACCTCTGTAAGCTAGAAAATAACCTAATTCTGACAAACGGCTATACTTTTCCATTGTTGGTGGTCAGTGTTAAGTCTCTGTCCATCTCCAGGAGCTTGCTCAAACTCATATCCATTGAGGTGATGATGCCATCCAATCATCTCATCCTCTGCTGCCCCCTTCTCCTCCTGCCCTCAATCTTTCCCAGCATCAGAGTCTTTTCCAATGAGTTTCAGCTCTTCACATCAGGTGGCCAAAGGATTGGAGCTTCACATCCGTCCTTCCAATGAATATTCAGGATCGATTTCCTTTAGAGTTGACTGGCTTGATCTCCAGGCTGTTCAAGAGACTCTCAAGAGTCTTCTCCAACACCACAGTTCAAAAGCATCAATTCTTTGGTGCTCAGCATTCTTTATGGTCCAACTCTCACATCCATACATGACCACTGGAAAAACCATAGCCTTGACTAGACGGACCTTTGTTGGCAAAGTGACGTCTCTGGTTTTTAATACACTGTCTAAGTTTGTCATAGCTTTTCTTCCAAGGACCAAGTATCTTTTTATTTCCTGGCTGCAGTCACCATCTACAGTGAGTTTGGAGCCCAAGAAAATAAAGTCTGTCACTGTTTTTTTTTTTGTTGCTCTGGATGATTAACTGTGATTTGTATTCAGCTGAGATTGACAGACTCAAAGCTCCCTTTTCAACATACTAGGATTTCTTGCATCAGATGAAGCCCTCAGAAAAAAAGATGTTTTTGTCTCCAGTGACAGGTATCTGGTATACTTAAGCCTTCCATTTCATTATTCACCTTCATGTTTTCACTCAAACACATGTGGTTTTCAAACACAGGAAAGAAAACATGGTAACCTGTGGTTATAATTTCCACTAGAAAATAGAAAAAGTGTAGCTCAGAGTGTTTGCGAGGAGTTCCTTTAACAGTGAAAACTTGTGTTAGAAGAGTTTTTTTCTTGAGAAGAGTACTGTTACTCATTGCACATTTAGAAGCTATTGGAAAATGGGGCCCGATGACATCTGTTGTCATGAAAATAGAGTTGGAGACACAGAATGGCAGAGGTGTCAGTGTCCTGGGCATTTTCCATCCTCCAGTATGTTTTCAAGCAGCCACTTTTTAAATTCAACTGCTGGGAAATCGGGAGAAAATGTCTTTCTAGGTGGCCCTTCCCATTTCCCAAGGAGCTCTTGAGTGTTTCTTATCAGAGCCCATCTTGAAGTAAGTTGGTCTGCTCACAATAGCTCTTCCTCAATCTAGCGTTTTATCTTCATGGTTGTTTTCAGCAAGGGTTCCACCTTACACTGTGATCAGCTGAGTCTCCTCTGAAATGAATGAACTCTTCAGTAAACGTGTAAAGAACATCAGCTAAGTTTATGGTGTGAGCCCATGTCTGAATTTCAGTGTATCAGAAGGAAATGCAAGGAGTAAACAACCAAAAAACAAAACAAAACAAAAACCCCACAAACAAGCAGACAAAAACACCCTCTGGATTTTCTGAAATGGAACCATCAAAAACTATGAGAGATGCAAGAAAGCCTTGTGCAGATTCTGTTTTCATGGGACGCTTTCATAAGACACTGTCATTTTGACCTTGGAAATCTGCTTTTCAGATGTTTGGATGACCTAGCAGTGAAGGGAAACCACTCTTGACTAAGTCTCATGCCTTGTTTCAAGAAGCCATCTGCTAAAGCTGCCATGGGCTCACAAAGAGTCGGACATGACCAAGCAACTGGACTGAACTGAACTGAAAGCTGCCAGAGAAAGCTGCATAAATAGAGGAAGAAGTACATGCTAATCGAAATGTGTTTCTTCTGGTTGCCTTACCCATCACAATCAAAGAAGAATATGATACGTGCAGCTCTGTAGTGGGTCAAGGGGAACAGACAAGTGATTTTCACAGGCGCATTCAGCCTTAGAGGGAACAGAGGCACAGGAGAAGAAAGCAGAGTGGGCTGTTCCGCCTCTGCCAGACTCTTATCTGCCACAGAGCGAGATGGCATCAGCAAGTATGTGTTTAGACAGGAGCACAGACCTGGGTGATGAGACCTGCATCTGTGTCAATGCAGGGCCTCCAGGGGCCCCTGCAGCCTGTCCTTGCATGGTGGCTGGAAGGACCCCTTTGCCGCCCACACCACATACGCTGCTCCTTCAGCCCAGCCTTCCAGGGGCTCCTTTCTCTGACGTCTGCCCCAGCCCTGCTCTCCAGGCCCCTCTGTGAGTCATCCACACCACTCAGCCTGGCCACACTGGCCTCAGTGCATTCCCTCCCATACCAGAGAACCCTCAGCTCTGGACATCTGCACAAACTTCCTTCAGGTTTTGGTCTCATCATCACTTTCTCAACGAGCATTTCCCCGATGGCCCTGTTTAAAATCACAGCCCTAAGAGCACCCTCCCCATCCATCCACCCACACTATTGCTACGTGTCCCCCTGCCCTTCACCTCTCCCTAGTCCCCTTCTCGGTTTCATCTTTCTGGAACATAAACCCTAAGCCAGCAAGGATTATTTTTTCTGTTTTGTGTTGTATCGTATCTCCAACAACGTGGCACATGGAAGTCATTCAAACAAGATTTGTTATATAGATGAATTAATTAAAGGTAGCTAATCACAATACATTGTGAAATATGAAATATTTTCACATATATTTATGTGAAAGAATGGAATGGCTGTAGATTTAACAAGTCCTTTCCTATCATAAGAAGCAGTTAATCCATTTACAAATAAGAACAAAGAGCACATGCTTTATTTTTTTATGTATGCATTTCCTATCCCCACCACTTTATTGAGGTGGGGTTGACAATTAACAATTGTGTATATTTAAGGTATATACATTAACCATGAGATGGTTGGATGATATCACCGACTCAACGGACACCAGTTTGAGCAAGCTCCAGGAGATGGTGATGGACAGGGAACTCGTGTGCTGCAGTCCACGGGGTCGGGAAGAGTTGGACACGACTGAGCGACTGAGCTGAACTGAAAGGATACTATATGAAGGCTTGATATATATATACAATATCCTATTGGGTTTTTTATTTTTCTGGCTGTGCTGGGTCCTCGATGAGGCACAAGAGCTTCTCTAGCCGTGGTGCCTGGGCTTAATTACCCCATAGCATATGGGATCTTAGTTCCCAGACCAGGGAGGGAATCTGTGTTCCCTGCATTGGGAGGCAGATTCTTAACCACTGGACCACCAGGGAAGTCCCTACAATATCATGTTGTTAATGATCGTCACATTGTTGTACACTAGATCTGAAAACACTAAATTGAATTAGTCCTTTCTCATCATAAGAAGTATTTAATATATTTACAGATAAAAACAAAGAGCATATATTTTAAATGGAATGCTTTCCCTCCAAAAATTGGAATCCAATCGCCCCCATTAAAAACCAGTAATAAGTCAATGTTGGGATGTGAGGGGAGGGAGGATGGTAAAAGATGGTGGAATGATAGGTGGATTGCCTACATTGGCAAGGTTTGTTGGAGCAAGAATACTAGAAGGAGTGATCTAGAAAGTCAGACATTGATGGTCAAGAACTGGAAGGCTTGAAGTTATTTGTAAGGACAAGGTCAAGAGGAGGGCCATGGGATGCGTTAGTTTAAAGGATGAGAAAATAGGAGGAGAAGGCCAAGGAACTGAGAGCACAGTAGAAGGAGCACGTACATGGATGCAGATCAAAGACAGAAATATTATTAGAGAAATGACAGCGAGAGAGGACCTGAAAAATCCAAGGGGTTTTGGGAGAGTGTCCCAGAGTCAATGGTGGATAAAGCCAAGAAGGAGGGGAAATTGGGCCAGGGTCATACCTGCTGGCATAAAATTCAAACAGAGGGAGTTTTGGGGAGGCAGAAGAGAGGGTTGTTTGGAAAACAACGTGCGGAATAAGTAGAGACCCCATGGCATGAAGGGTATCAAAGAGGAAAACGCAACGACTGCTTGAGAAGACTTCCAGTAAGGCAGGTCCTCAGAAGACATCCAAGGAAGTGAAAAACTGCACAGAAATGGTCAAGGAGTGAAGGGAACTTTCTCATGATTGACTGAAGTTTCAGTGGGCCCAGGTAGGGAAGCCTTGGAGTGGGAGAGGTTTAAAAATAGTCCTGGATGGCATAGATGAACTTATTTGCAAAGTAGAAACAGAAACACAGATGTAGAGAACAAACCTAAGAGTACCCAAAGGGAAAGAGTGGGTGGCATGGATTGGGAGACAGGAATTGACATAGATACACTGCTGATACTATGTATGAAATAGATAACTAATGAGCACAGACTGTATAGCACAGGGAACGCTACTCAGTGCTCTGAGTGACCTAAATGGGAGACGAATCCGAGGAAGAGAGGATATGTGTATACTGTGTGGCGGATTCACTTTGCCGTAAAGCAGAAATTAACACTGTAAGGTAACTAGACTCCCATTAAAAATAATAATAATCTTGGAAAGAGAAATACATGCCAGTGTATAACTCAAGCCCACACGTGGGGCTTATGCATTTAATGTAGGCAATGAAAGAATGGCAGGGCGAAGGTGAGTCTTGTAGATTTTGCTTCCTCAACTGGATGAATGACGGTACCCCTTGACTGTGACGGGAATGAAGTTCAGAGCTCTATTTTGGTCACATTACACTGGAGAAGCCTTAAATATACACTTGTAATGGTCAAGTGGGCAGTTGGATAGATTTTTTTCTTTGATGTCAAGGCAAGGCTTAAGAATATAAACTGAACTCTGGGAAATATTGTTGCCAAGGCTGTTGGGATTGGTGTCATCAGCTGGTTATCTCATCCTCTTGCCAGTAGGAAAGTTCTTGGAAAATGCAGTCCAGGTCAGCTATGAGTGAGTGGAGGTGAGAGTAAATTTAGTACATGGATAGATAAGTAACCACAATTTGAGAAATTCCCAAACCTCAGAGACCTGCCAGTAGTTTTCATAAGTTTGATGCCAAATCAATGAGTTTCTACTCATTTAGTAAACTGACATGAGTCTATTTGTAGCCTCAATTCCACTTAATGTGAATATTCAATTATAGAATTTTGCCCCAGACCTCACAGGGGAGGGGGCCCAGTATAATATATGGCATATGTACCATAGTAGCTTTCCTAAAATTAAAAAGAAAGAAAATCTGGATTCTGAAGTATCTGTCTAAAAGGTTTTGGGAAAGAATTCATAAAACTGTACCACAGGGATGTCCCTGGTGATCCACTGGTTAAGATTTTTGCCTCCCAGTGCAGAGGGTGCAGGTTCAATTCCTGGTCAGGGAACTGAGATCCCACATGCCTCATGGTCAAAAAACCAAAACATAAAATGGAAGCAATATTGTAACAAATTTAAAAAAAAAACTTAAAAAATGGTCCACTTATGAAACAAAAGAACAAAAAACTGTACCACAATCACGGTCAATGCTATATCCATTGTTTATATAAGTATATGCCTCTCTAGAGAACTAAAAAGCTTCTATTGTTACTGTATGCACTCTCACCCTAAGACAGGATGTTGACTATTCACTGGCTCTGTCTTTACCCCTTAAAATCCTCCATGATTTTTTCTAGAATCAACACAACTCACCATTTATCTGTTCCAGCCAGGGTGACCATATTTCTGGAACTCCAAATTACCATATCATTTGGCACAGGGTTTAAAAAAAAAAAAAAAAAACTAGTTAGAGCTAATTTAAGTAGAAAAGACATTTATTGAAGAATTTTTTTTTTCTTTTTAGCTCATGTATGTTCTAGGAAGGCTGTGGAATCAAGCATGGAGACCATGTAGCCAGGAAGAAGGTACGCATCATCCTTTAGGACTGGAGACCCTGGTACACAAACCCACAGCTTACCCTGCACCCAGGAATCTGCTGAGGGAATCTTAAGGTGGTCTGATAAATATTACCGCCTTCTCTTATCTGAGCTCTGTACAAATAAGACAAATAAGTGGAGAGAAATGGAATACTGCCTCCCATATCAGTAGACAAAGGATGTCACACTCATTGGCAATTGCAGCCACAACCAAAGGTGCGCCCTGAGGAAACTCAGGAAGGAAACAGAGTATCTGTCATCTAGCAGCCATCAAGATCGCCAGGAGGAATATCAATAACCCCAGATACACAGGTGACACCACCTTTATGGCAGAAAGCAAAGAGGAACTAAGAGGCGCTTGATGAAGGGGAAAAGAGAAGAGAGAAGAAGCTGGCTTAAAACTCAACATTCAAAAAACTAAGATCATGGCATCCGATCGCATCACTTCATGGCAAATAGATGGGGAAACAAAGGAAACAGTGGCAGACTTCATTTTCTTGGGCTCCAAAATCACTGCAGATGGGGACTGCAGCCAGGAAATTAAAAGACACCCGCTCCTTGGAAGGAAAGCTATGACAAATCTAGACAGCATATTAAAAAGCAGAGACATTCCTTTGCCGACAAAAGTCTGTCTAGTCAAAGCTATGGTGTTCCCAGTAGTCACATGTGGATGAGAGACGTGGACCATAAAAAAGGCTGAGGGTCAAGGAGTTGATGCTCTTGAACTGCGGTGTTGGAGAAGACTCTTGAGAGTCCCTTGGACTGCAAGGAGATCTAACCAGTCCATCCTAAAGGAAATCAATCCTGAGTATTCATTGCAGGGGCTGGTGCTGAGGCTGAAGCTCCAACACTTTGGCCACCATACTTTGGCCACCTGATGCGAAGAGCTGACCCATCAGAAAAGACCCTGATGCTGGGAAAGATTGAAGGCAGGAGGAGAAGGGGACGACAGAGGATGAGATGGTTGGATGGCCATCAGTGACTCAATGAGCATGAGTTTGAGCAAGCTCTGGGAGATGGTAAAGGACTGGAAAGCCTGGCATGCTGCAGTCCACGGGGTTGCAAAGAGTCAGATGTGACTGAGTGACTAAACAACAAAGCAGGCATCAGACTGTAGCCATGCCCTAAGATGAGCCTTGAGGAAACTCAGAAGGTGTAGCCTACCAGGCTCCTTAGTCCGTGGAATTTTCCAGGCAAGAGTACTGCAGTGGGTTGCCATTTCCTTCTCCAGGGGGGATCTTCCCAACCCAGGACCAAACCTGGGTCTCCCACACTGCCGGCAGACACTTTACCGTCTGAGCCACTAGGAGGATACCAGCCTGAAATAGCTGAGGAGTATATCAAAGCAATGATTTCAGCAAGCCCAGACTCTTGCGTCTTCCCATACATAAAAAAGTGCTAAATTCCTTCACTTGGGATATCTGGTTTTCTTTAACTCACAAAATACTTTGGATGTTCATACTACCTGCCCTTTGTTGCAAACTTCTGTATCACCTCACTCCTCCCCTCCGAACCCCCACCTCCTCAGAGCAGTTCTCCCAAGGGTTACTTGAGATGCCCTCTCTCCTGCTTGAAGGCCAAAAAATTTCCGCCAAATAAAACATAACTCTCAACTTTTAGGCTGTGACTATTTTTAAAGTCATAACAGTGAAGGGGCGGAGAACCTGGAAGAATGAATATTAACCGCGCTTGGAAGGAAACGCAAGGAGTGGAAATTGCGTACCCTCCAACCAAGCATATACATATGGAAACGGTGCTACCAGTCTCACCAGAACAGATTCCGCAAGGTGATTTCCTCTGTTCTCTTTCTTGCAGATCTAAGAGCCCTGCAAGAGTGTCTGATGTGTAGCTTTGATAGGGGCAGAGTAAAGGGACCAAGTAGATGATTAAATAGTTAATCCCACTAGGGGCTTGTAAGTAGAAAAATATGGGAGACCCCTGTAAGTTAATGATTACTCAAGAAAGCAGGCTTGCTTAACCACAAAACCAAGCAGGCTTGCTTAGCAACAAAATCATGCATCAGAAACAAGAGACAGGCCCCCAAAACAATAAAACAATAGTGGCATGAGACCCACATCCTGCCCAGGGAGATCAGTTAATGATTTCTCAGGCATGCTCTCTGCACACATTAGAAAACAATGATTTGTGGACCTAGCTTTACTATGTATGAACAAGAAAACTCACCTACTCAACCTGGAGGAGGAACTGATGTTGGAAGCATGATGTCTACTCAAGAAAAAGAAGTTCTTCTCCCCCTCCCCACTTTTCCTTTGATTATAAAACTGTAGCCCACTAAGTTTTCCCAGGCACAGCATTTCTCACCTTCCCCTTGCAAACTTCACAAGTGTCCTATTCTAATACATCACTTCACCTCTCACTGAATTCTTTTCTGCGTTGAGACACAAAGAACTGTAGTACCAGAGCTCTTCAGAGCTCTCCCCAAATGATACCCAGATGGCTTCAGATTCTTATACTCTAGATGCTGTAGAATTTGGAAAAGCTCATTATTGGTTTCTAAGTGTCTAGCTCTTTACTGGACTGGCCCATCTGAACACCTGTAGGCATCTCAAAACTAACACCTACGTAGACCTCAGTACCCTCCTAGTCTCGCCTCCAAGTCTGACTCTCCTGCAGTACGTCTGTCTTGATTAGTTGATTCACCACCCATCCAGGCCTCCAAGTTGGAAATGCCAAAGTGCTTTTCATTTCCCCTGTTTCTTTTCTCTGCTTTGCTTCTTCTATTCTAGGGATCGAGTACTGTGGGTTCTGCCTTGGTCATCTTTCACACACATGCCTACTTTTCCCTTCCTCTGTGCTGTTCTGACTCAGCCTCTTCATCCTTAGACCAGACAATAGCAAAAACTTCCCTGCTTTTTAGAAAAGCAGGGACATATCTTTGCCAACAAGGTTTATAGAGTCAAATCTATGGGTTTTCCAGTAGTCATGTATGGATGTGAGAGTTGGACCATAAAGAAGACTGAGTGCTGAAGAATTGATGATTTTGAGCTGTGCTGTTGGGAATAAAGCTCTTGAGAGTCCCTTGGACAGCGAGGAGATCTAACTAGACAGTTCTAAAGGAAATCAACCTTGAATATTCATTGGAAGGACTGATGCTGAAGCTCCAAACTTTGGCCACCTGATGTGAAGAGCTGACTCATTGGAAACAACCCTGATGCTGTGAAAGATTGAGGGCAGGAGGAGAAGGGGGCAACAGAGGATGAGATAGTTGGATGGCATCGCTGACTCCATGGACATGAGTTTAACAAACTCAGAGAGATAGTGAAGGACAGGCAAGCTGGCATGCTACAGTCCGTGGGGTCCCAAAGAGTCAAACAGGACTGAGTGAACAACAGCCCAACTCTTAGACACTTGACTTATTGGTCTAAAAATACATGTGATCGTATCTCAGATAAAGACTCCGGGAATTCCTTCAGCAGTTAGCACCCTTCACAATCCAACTCTCACTTCCCTTCCAACCATACCATGTGTTATTTTTCTCTATAATGGACTTTAACTAAAATCACCAATACTTACAGAGTATATATTGTGGGGATGAGCATAGTCCCTGACCTTTGGGACTTAAATTCTAGTGGGAGGAGCTAGAAAGAAGTAGGTTGCTAGTGTAGACTTTAAAACTAATTACAACCTAACAGTTGAGCATTATGTTTTATTCGATGGCAACTTCAGGTCCAGGAGACAGTCTCTCAAGTAACTCTGAAAGAACTCTTCCAACGAGGCGAGGGAGGAGCCAGATTATATAGAAGTTTTGCAACAAAGGGCAGGTTGTCTGAACATCAAAAGGTTATTGTTAATTAAAACCAGATATCCCAAGTTAAGGAATTTAGCGCTTTTCTAAGTACAGGAAGATGCAAGAGGCCGGGTTTCCAGAAATCATTTGTTTGCTATGCACCTTAGCTATCTGGGGCTGTGTTTTCATTTCCTGAGTTTCCTCGGGACTCACCTTAGGGAGTGCCTAGAGCCTGACGGCTGCTAGATGGCAGGTATTCCTATCCTTCTTGAGTCCCCTCAGGGCTCACCAGCTCACCGTCTGTGAGGGTTGCAAGTGCTGATGACTATGATGCGTTTGTTTACTGATATGACCAGAAATATTCCACTTCTCACTAGGGGTATCAATGTACCATATATACAGCACCTTAAACAACAGAAACGTGTCTGTCACAGCTGTGGTGACAAAGTCCAAGCTCTTGGTGTCAGCAGGGCTGTTTTCTCTCCTTGGCTTGTAGGTGGCCGCTTTATCCCTGTGCCTTCACATGGTCTGTGCAGAGCTATGCTAATCTCTTCTTATAAGGACTCCAGTCCTACGGGATTAGAGCCCACCTTGCTGACATCATTTGATTTAATCATCTCTGTCTCCAAGTGCAATTACATTCTGAGACCCTGGAGAGCTAGGACTTCAGCATATGAATTATGGGGAGGGGAGACACGATGAAGTCTATAACACAAGATACATTCCTGTTCTATAACATGCTCCATGGTAGCTCACATGGTAAAGAATCTGCCTGCAATGCAGGAGACCAGGCTGATCCCTGGGTCAGGAAGAGCCCATGGAGAAGGAAATGGCACACCATCCCAGTATTCTTGCCTGGGAAATCCCATGGACAGAGGAGCCTGGTGGGCTGCAGTCCATGGGGTTGCAAAGAGCCAGACACGACTGAGTGACTAATGGTCTAATTATCCCACTCTGATGTGCCTCTGGCAGGCAGAGTGAGTAGAAATCCTTCCAAGGGGAGATGATGCCATGAACAAGACCTGGGAGAAGAAGTAGGCTTCCTCCAAGGGGAGAAATAAACGCAGGTCATTCTAGGAAGAGGCGATAGCACAAAGGGAAGAAGCTGGGAAAGTTGACAATGTGCTTGGGAAACAAGGAGACGTCCTCTTTGAACAGAGTAGCGGATGGGTGGTGGAAAGCAGGGGACATTCAGACCCAGGTGGTAACACCAGCAGTCGCAATACTTGGCCTGACATTTGGGGGAAAAACTGCAAAATCAGTGGGACATCCTGAGAGATTGATTGCATCAGCACCCAAAGTCCTTTCTGCATAAAGGAGCTCTCTGTAGAGTCATTTACTTTGCTCACTCGGTTGTTAAATTACTTCTTGGCTCCTGCTGATGAGTTTGCAGAGAAATTCACAGATGTTGCTGATATTTTTCACCCTAGCCATGTTGGTTTTGAACAGTGACTGCTTTTGCTTTTTGTGAAGAAAATACCTGCCTGCACAGCATCCTTGGGAGTAGACACTGTAAGGTCAAAATCTTTTGGTTGGATGCCTCAAGCCACTGATTGAAATCACATTTTGCTATGTACGTTTGCCCTCCTGGAGACATGTCAGCTATCAGTAAATATGGTAGAATTTCTTCCATTTCCAGACTAAAACAGCTCTTGAACCTAAGGCTATCATTTTTCTAATGTGCTTCTGGTTGGTTTTTTTTAATCTAGAAAAAAGTCACACCTGATAATGTCACTCTGAAGTATTTTTCCAATTGCACAAAGCATTTTACTCAATAGAAATATAGCCATAATACTGTCAAAATAAATAGGCATGCTGCTGCTGCTGCTAAGTCACTTCAGTCGTGTCCGACTCTGTGTGACCCCATAGACGGCAGCCCACCAGGCTCCCCCATCCTTGGGATTCTCCAGGCAAGAATACTGGAGTGGGTTGCCATTTCCTTCTCCAATGCATGAAAGAGAAAGTGAAAATGAAGTCACTCAGTCTGTCCGACTGTCAGTGACCCGATGGACTGCAGCCCACCAGGCTACTCCGTCCATTGGATCTTCCAAGCAAGAGTACTGGGGTGGGGTGCCATTGCCTTCCCCGATAAATAGGCATATTAATCAGTATTATGGTTTTTGCTAATTTTTGGAATCTTTATCAATTGTATTGTCTCTGTCTAAGGAACTTTCCAGGTGGGTCAGGGGTAAAGAGTCCACTTGCCAATACAGGAGACACAGGTTCAATCCCTGGGTTGCGTAGCTCCCCTGGAGGAGAAAGTGGCAGCTCACTCCAGTATTCTTAGCTGGGAAACCTCCTCCTCTCCAGAGGAGACTGGGGGGCGATGGTCCATGGGGTTGCAAAGGAGCTGGACAGAACTTTGGGACTAAACACCACCAACGAAACCTAAATATTGAAATGCTTTTCTCAAAGATTAGTTGTAGAAAATGTTAGGCTGAGTTACTGGTATAATAAAATCATGATAATCATTTACTAAAAGCTTAAATAACCGAATCTTGAAGAATGGGAAGAGATAAAGGTTGTTGTTTGTTTCAAAATGCTTGAAAGAATTTTTAAATCAGTGAAAAACTAAAAAGCAGATAGATATCCCAAGTGATTTGAGTGCAATCACAAGAAACAAATAGCTTTCTGTTTATCTTCTTTTCAAAAAAGAGGGGAGCAGTGGAACCAAATCCATGGAGACCGACTTGGCCACCCCTAAATGTACAGTAAGTTAGAATTTATGTATCCTACAAAAATATTTAGACATTTAATAGAGCTATTGAAATTCTAGCCAACGTTCCTTTTATAGGCAGAGCCTACCACTATTGCTGAATTATAGCTAGAAGATTACCCTATCACACAGTATGAAACTTTCAATATTTTTTGGATAATATGGAAAATGAAACTTTAAAACTTTTAAAAGCTTTAATTGGTCACTTACTATAGTCATTTTATAATCATAATTCTTATAATAGACTATGAGCTGGGTATTATTTCTCCCTTTTTATCATTACATAAAAAAAAATTAAGAGCCAGAAAATGTGTTCAATTTGCCTAAATCCCAAGGTTAGCAAATGACTTTGGATCCAGCTTTGAAATCAAGCTTGTGTTCTGAAAACCTTCCAGGGTACAAACAATACTTGTTGAGTGAATTAATTTTTAGTAGAATTTAGCTGTTGTTTTGGAGAAGGCAATGGCACCCCACTCCAGTACTCTTGCCCTCGAAAATTCCATGGACGGAGGAGCCTGGTAGGCTGCAGTCTATGGGGTCGCTAAGAGTCGGGCACGACTGACTGACTTCACTTTCACTGTTCACTTTCATGCAATGGAGAAGGAAATGGCAACCCACTCCAGTGTTCTTGCCTGGAGAATCCCAGGGACAGAGGAGCCTGGTGGGCTGCCGTCTGTGGGGTCGCACAGAGGCGGCCACGACTGAAGCGACTTAGCAGCAGCAGCAGCAGCAGCAGCTGTTGTTGAGTGACTCAGTCGTGTGACTCTTTGCGACCCCATGGACTGCAGCACGCCAAGTTTCCCAGTTCTTCACCAGCTCCTGGAGCTTGCTCAGACTCGTGTCCATCGAGTCAGTGATGCCATCCAACCATCTCGTCCTCTGTCATCGTTCTCTCCTCCTGCCTTCAATCTTTCCCAGCATTGGGGTCTTTTCTAATGAGTCAGCTCTTCGCATCAGGTGGCCAAAGTATTGGAACTTCAGTTTTAGCATCAGACTCTCTAATGAATACTCAGGATTGATTTCCTTTAGGATTGACTGGTTAGATCTCTTTGCAGTCCAAGGGACTCTCAACAGTCTTCTCCAACACCACAGTTCAAAAGCATCAATTCTTTGGTGTACAGCCTTTTTCATGGTCCAGCTCTAACATCCCTAGATAACAACTGGAAAAACCATAGCTTTGATTAGACAGACTTTTGTTGACAAAGTAATGTCTCTGCTTTTTAATATGCTGTCATAGCTTCTCATAGCTCTCCTTCCAAGGAGCAAACATCTTTTAATTTTGTGGCTGCAGTCACCATCTGCAGTGATTTTGGAGCCCAAGAAAATAAATAGTCTGTCACTGTTTCCATTGTTTCCCCATCTATTTGCCATGAAGCTGGATGTGACAAGATGCCATGATCTTAGTTTTTTGAATTTAGTAGAATATAAAATAAAAGGAAGTAATAATAAAATAAATTTTGAAAGAGGCAGCTTAGTCCATCCTCTTATTGTGAATTTTAAAGCCCTTTTTCTGCTCCATCCTGCCTATTTATTTTATCATTTAAAGTCTTGGATATACATATATACAATGGAATATTACTCAGCCATAAAAAGAATGGATTTGAGTCAGTTCTAGTGAGGTAGATGAACCTAGAGCTTGTTATGCAGAGTGAAGTCAGCCGGAAAGACAGATATTGTATATTAATGCATATATTTGGAATCTAGAAAAAAGGCATTGATGAACGAGTTTGCAGGGAAAGAATGGAGACTTAAATATAGAGAATGGACTTGTGGACACAATGGCAGAAGGACAGATGGGAGGAATGGAGAAAGTACCATCGACATATATACACTGCCCTGTGTAAAATAGATAGCTGGTAAGAAGTTGCTATATGACAGAGGGAGCCCAGCCTGGCGCTCTGTGATGACCTAGCGGGGCAGGGTTGGGGGGAGGCAATACATTATGATTATGGCTGAGTTGAGTTGTCATATAGCAGAAACCAGCACAATGTTGTAAAGCAATTTCCCCCCTTTTAAAAATAAATTTAAATAAATAAAAAGCTATTGTTTTCAAGTAAAAAAAAATCTTGAATACATTATGTGGTTAAATTTTTTTAGAAGCATCTTTTCATTCTTAGAATCTAGGGGTAATGATTTCTGTAAAAAGCAGTGGATTGTTCAGAAAAACCCATCGGTATTCCCTGGTGGCTCAGACGGTAAAGCATCTGTCTACAATGTGGGAGACCCAGGTTCGATCCCTGGGTTGGGAAGATCCCCTGGAGAAGGAAATGGCAATCCACTCCAGGACTATTGCCTGGAAAATCCCATGGACAGAGAAGCCTGGTAGGCTACAGTCCCTGGGGTCGCAACGAGTCGGACACCACTGAGCAACTTCACTTCACTTCACTTCATCATTGAGAAACCTGAGATACCTGGAAGATTCAGGCTCAAATGATGAAGTCTTCCCTCTCACTTGTCCTGCTTTGTTCAAGCATTATTCTAAGTCCCCCATTTCTTACTCTTCCCAAGATTTGAGGGGAGGAGTTGTGTGGTTCTAGAACGGGCTGTGGTCTCTTTTTTTGTATGTGTTCTACCCTTTAAGACCTGAGATAGTTCCTGATGGCTCCTGGTCTAAAAGTTTCAAGCATTGCAACCAAGGAGTCAAAAAGACTCTACTGTTTGTGGAATAAGCATCCAGATTTCTCATTCTAATCTTTATGTTTTCCCATGGTTTAAAACCAACCTACATCTCCAAATTTCTTCATTAACTTTCATAAAAGTTCTCTCCCCTACACCAGCTGACTATTTCTTGACCACATCATGTACATTCCATGCTGCATTCTTGCTTCAACAAATCCTCAGCCTGGAATTGTCTGTCCAGTCCTCTGTCTGTTCAATCCTTTGGACATCCAACTCAATCAAGTTACACCTCTTCCCTGAGAAGCCACTCTAAAGCTAACAATCTTTTAGGCCATTTATTTAGTTTGTAGAAATATGCTACTTCATATTATTAACTTTTGCTCTTAGGTCTTTTTTTATCATTTACATTTTAGTTTTGTAAGCTTGATCCCAAGACTTAGATCATATTTGGAAAATGCATGCATGCAGAAGAAACACTCAGATAAATTTGTTGATACGATGGAAAATGATGAGAATGAGCATTTGTCTTGAGTTTTAGAGATAATAAGCCATAGACTGAACTTCAAGGTAAAGCACATTGTTGGTTTCAAACCGTACATAGTGACAACAACTTTTGACTGATGCGTCATCTCAGTGGAGTTGCTCTGTTACTCACTAGAGGTTAAATCATTACAAAGGGTGGAGGAGAGCAGGTGTGGCAAGTACGTGTCTTAGAGTTTAACTTAACTTTACATGAATCCTTTACTCATGGCTATCCCAATAATTTAGCATGGCATTTTTTCCATGCTTGGCTTTCCTCCCAAAAGCAGAACTAGAAACAAGAATCCTTATGGAAATAATTTACTTTGAGAAGTGCTTTCAGAGTCTAGGAATGGGGAACAGAGGAGAAAGTGAGGGAGAGGGTGGGAAAGGCAACCAAAGGGTACATCACAGGGTCGCCTACTGTGTGGGCAGCTCAGGCTCAGCCCTGAGGACCGCTGAGGAGTGGTGCAGGATGTCCCTTGGCGTTGCCTATCCAAGACAGAAATGGGATTCTTAGTCACTGGCTCCCGTGACAGGTCAAGGGCTGTCCCAGCAATTCACCCACTGGCAAGAGGGCTGGTGCCCCGCAGACTTCCCCTATCAAACGGGCAAAGGCACCCCTGGACAAAAGACGAAAGAGTCACAATGTGGGGACTTCTCTGGGGGTCCAGGAGTTAAGAGTCTGCCTGCCAGTGTGGGGGACACAGGTTCGACCCCTGGTCTGGGAAGATCCTACATGCCAAGGAGCAACTAAGCCCATCCACCGTTAACTACTGAGCTTGTGTGTGCCCTATAACCCACGCTCTACAACGAGAAGCCACGGCAATGAGAAGGCCACGCCTCACAACTAGAGAGTAGACCCCCCGCCCCCCACTTGCCGCAACTAGAGAAAGCCCTCGCACAGCAACAAAGATCCAGCACGCCAAAAATAAAACAATAGAATTTTATAAACCAGAACTGCGTGGGAGCAAGTTTTCACATGTGCCTATATGAGCTGGCGCCAGGGGTAAAGAACCTGCCTGCCAACGCAGGAGACGTAAGATGCAGGTTCGATTCCTGCGTCGGAAGATTCCTAAGAGGAGGGCGTGGCAACCCACTCCAGTATTCTTGCCTGGAACATCCCATGGACAGAGAAGCCTGGCAGACGATAGTCCAAAGGGTTGCACAGAGTTGGACACGACTGAAGTGACTTAGCATGCATATATGAACGTTACCAAACACGGTTGATTAATCTGGTAAAATCTACAAATATGTAGCTTTCCTATGTGGGCTCTCACTAGAGTCAGCTCTTATTCTGGGAAAACAGAGAAACATTGCCCTCCTTACTGGACCAGGTAAGGAAGCCAGGCCAAGGAGGGTGTTCTTGTTACGAAGATAGATGTTATTTCCAACTAAAGTTGTTGATGCTCCCAGGAGCCCTTTGATATATTTTCAGGGAGTCTCTGAATGATAACCATCTGAGAACATGAAACCTCTGAATGAATTTTAACAGTTTATGAGAATCAATAAAATAATTGGCCTATATAGCCAGTCACAATATATATCAACTCCCCTTCAGTTAAGTTCAGTTGCTCAGTCGTGTCCGACTCTTTGTGACCCCACGAATCACAGCATGCCAGGCCTCCCTGTCCATCACCATCTCCCGGAGTTCACCCAAACTCATGTGCATCGAATCAGTGATGCCATCCAGCCATCTCATCCTCTGTCATCCCCTTCTCCTCCTGCCCCCAATCCCTCCCAGAATCAGAGTCTTTTCCAATGAGTCAGTTCCTCACATCAGTTAGCCAAAGTATTGGAGTTTCAGCTTCAGCATCAGTCCTTCAAATGAACACCCAGGACTGATCTCCTTTAGGATGGACTGGTTGGATCTCCTTCCAGTCCAAGGGACTTTCAAGAGTCTTCTCCAACATCACAGTTCAAAAGCATCAATTCTTTGGCACTCAGCTTTCTTCACAGTCCAACTCTCACATCCACACATGACCACTGGAAAATAGCCTTGACTAGATGGACCTTTGTTGGCAAAGTAATAGCTCTGTTTTTAATATGCTATCTAGGTTGGTCATAACTTTTCTTCTTTTAATTTCATGGCTGCAAGCACCATCTACAGTGATTTTGGAGCCCCCAAAAATAAAGTCTGACACTGTTTTCACTGTTTCCCCATCCATTTCCCATGATGTGATGGAACCAGATGCCATGACTTTCGTTTTCTGAATGTTGAGCTTTAAGCCAACTTTTTCACTCTCCTCTTTCACTTTCACTAAGAGGTTTTTTAGTTCTTCTTTGCTTTCTGCCATAAGGGTGGTGTCATCTGCATATCTGAGGCTATTTATATTTCTCCTGGCAATCTTGATTCCAGCTTGTGCTTCTTCCAGCCCAACATTTCTCATGATATACTCTGCATATAAGCTAAATAATCGGGGTGACAATATACAGCCTTGACATACTCCTTTTCCCAACTCCCCTTAGTCTTAGGAAATGTTTTCTCCCAGTTACACACTACAAACATGTGACTACTCCCTTTATCATACAAGAGAAGTTATCCAGTTGATAAATATTGTCTGCACAAGACAGAAGAGAGAAGCAGATAAATAATAAAACTGATTATTCAGAATCACATCTATTCTCCAAGAAATAGTTAAAATGCACTGTCATACTGTAAATTATCATTGATGAGGTATTTCATGGAGAATTCTTCTCTGGGACTGTGTCTTAGATAGTAAACACAGGAAAATGTGCTAACAAATTACAAATTAATCAATAGCCCATACTAAAGAAGGAAGTTTTAATTGGAGATAGTTACATATTCAACCACACATGTTAATCTTGAAATTCTCAGAAAGTCTGAGGTCAATCACACAGTGTTTAAGATCCAGAGGATCCATGTGGTTCAGGACTGGACCTGCACCATTAAGAGAAAACTTGGATTTTTCAAAAAAAAGAATTATTCATGTTGGATTTTAACAAATGCTCAAGTTTACTCTAAGAGTATATTTGGCTTCTAGACTAATTAGGGGGAAAAACTGTTTCTTATGACCAAGGATTTGGGTTTGGAGGCCTAGAGGCCATTTCTCTTTAAAGATATGCAGACCTCTAATATACATTGAAATAATGATAGCAAATCAGTCTTGGTGTGTGTCGAGAAAACTTTGAGCCAATGGTTTCTGGTGGGAGATATTGAAACTGCTTATGTAGCCACCTCAACTATGATTAAATAATGGCCTTTCTCTGACTTTATTGCAAAATTCTGGGGTAAGTTGGTGGTTTAAATGTAGAAAAACAGTATATCTTATTTGACTAGACCACCTGGCATGTGGGATCTTACTTCCCTGACCAGGGATGGAACCTGTATCCCCTGCAGTGAAAGAATGGAGTCTTAACTAATGAACCACCAAGGAAGTCCCCAAAGCAGTAGTTTAAAAATGCTTCTGGTTAAGTGGAAAAAGATGCAGAGAAGAGAAGAACAGTCTTAGTCATGGGAAGACTCTTGCCCATATGAGCTGCTCCAGGCTCTCAGGGATTATTGCTCTTACAGAAATCAAATTCATCAGAAGCACATACATTCTCAAGCTCGTTCACATATGTGCACCCCAGTTTAAATGCTTTATTATTTGATTCCCTATTAAATGATTACTCTTCATAAGTCTTCTTAGGGGTTAATTGTGCAATTCTAGGAGCTAAAGGTAGACACAAATGAAAGTCAGAATCCTTTCATTTGCAAATGCTAGTCAGTTCTGCGTAACTAAGCGTTATCATGTGAAGATCGATGGAAACTTCATAAAGTAGACATTTTTCATGCAGCTGTGATCAGTGAGTTTCGAGTAGTGGAGAAAAACATCATTTGCATATGCAAATTAGTGCAGCTTGAACAATGGCTTGATTGTTGTTATTTAAATAAGGAATAATTAATTAGCATTCATGCAACACACAGGCTTTCACATAGCTAATCATATAGATCCAAATTTCAAAATAAAAACAATGCTCCCCTTTGCCAAATTCAACAGAAGCTGAGAATTCTTTAAGTGAGAAGCTTATGGGAGGGAATTCCCCTCTAGTAGGACCCATTCCTCTCTCACTATTGCTTCAGCTATCTTGAATAATGTTTTTTTCTCTTTCCTTCTGAAGTGCAGTTTGAGAAATTAAAAAAAAAAAAAGAAAGAAGATGATGATAAAAGAAACTGTGAAGAGAAACCCAAAGCACAAAAAGATAACAATGGAACACCATTCAGAGTTCAAATTTCTGAACTGACTCCTAGGTGAACTGAGGTTGAATTTCCTTCCTCACTTGCAAGACCACTGGTCTTCCTTCCTCTCAGAGTTTGCTCTGACTTCCAGCTCATTTGCCAAGAAGAGATTCCTGACATGTCTCAAACTCACCAGTGCAGCCCCTTGGCTCAGATTACCAGCACTGTACCGTTTTCCTTGACAGTAATTCACCTAGGAACCCTCAAGGGAAGTGAGCCAACACTGTGGATGGGTTTCTTCACCTTCCTTCCTAAAGCAGAGATTGGGATGCTAAAGATCACATCTCCTAGAACTCCCTTGCCCTCAGGTTTTCTGGATATAATGTAGATCTGCTGAGCAGAAACATTTGCTTGGGATTTGAAATGTGAGGTGAGCAAGGAGCCTCCTTTCTGTTTGGGTAATAGCAGAGCTAGTGTGATTCTGGGTCCAGAGAGCGTGCAGGCCGCTTTTATNGATATAATGTAGATCTGCTGAGCAGAAACATTTGCTTGGGATTTGAAATGTGAGGTGAGCAAGGAGCCTCCTTTCTGTTTGGGTAATAGCAGAGCTAGTGTGATTCTGGGTCCAGAGAGCGTGCAGGCCACTTTTATCCCTGGGCTGGTGGCCTCCTGATGCTGGATCATGGCAGAAGCAACAATTTTCATGGCTGCCAGATCCTGCCGTATAATTTAAAAGTTGTTCCTAAAAGAAAGTACAATCCGGAGTTTGTTTCTGCAGTTTCCCTTTGATTTTGGAATGTGTTCAATAGCCTGTGATAAAGGTCTTACTTAAACCAGCTAGCATGGAGTTTATTCTCTGCACCTGAACTTTTACTCCAGTAGTACTTGGTACTCCCAGGAGAGTTGGGAAATGTGGCGATGTGATCTTATCTGATTGAATTTGAAAGCAACAAGGATGTTCTACCTATGGAATATAAGCTGTTTTTTGTTTTTTGGTTTTTTTTTTTAAATTCTGCCAGAAAGCTTAGTGGAAAAAAAATAAATGTATAGTAAGTTCAGGGTTCAAAATCTATTTTTAAGGAAAAGAGAGCCAAGAAACTTGTATGGATGCTCTGAAAACATCTCAAGTCTTATAGTCACAGGCTAATGCATCTAGAAATCAGATGTGGCCTGTCTTCATGGGTCGCTGAATTTTATCAGATTGTCCACTTCCAGCCCCACATTGTCTTTGTGTGTGTGTGTGGAAATAGGACAATGCTGAGAGAGAGGAGCGGAAGGAGGATATTTAGGCAGATTCCAACTATAATGAAGGCTTTCTAGGTGACACTGGTGGTAAAGAATCCGCTTCCCAATGCAGGAGACCTGGGTTCCATCCCTGGGTCAGGAAGATCCCCTGGAGTAGGAAATGGCAACCCACTCCAGTATTCTTGCCTGGGAAACCCCATGGACACAGGAGCCTGGTGGGCCAAAGTCCACATGCCCACAAAGAGCTGGACACGACTGAGCACATCACAGCCTTCATGAAGTGGCCTCACCTGCAGAAGACCTTCCCGCCCTGATGCTCCATGGAATGCGCTCACTTGGGGTGATGACCTAACAGGGGGGTGACTGTTCTCTCATTGCCTCCAGGGTCCCAGTTTCTTTCCTCTGACAAGGCTGCAGTCAGGCTCCCTATGAAGACTCAGGGAGGGAATTTCAAGCCTGGCCTGGGAGAAGTCTCACCCACTTAAGGAACTGCAAGATGTGCTAATTAATATCAGCAGAAACCAGGGAAGAGAGGGTGGGAGTGGATTTTGAAGGGCATAATGCGGGAAGGAAAGAGCACCATTTTAGATTAGGTGGCATTTGTCAAACAGGTGCGCTTACTAAAGGTTCTAGATTCAGTGTGTGAGTTCAAACGCTGCAAATGGTTTGCGTGGAGGGCTGACTGAAACAGACACAGAATGAAAGGACTTTGAGACACCAGAACGCCTTGGCTTACAGCAGATGAAGGAATCAATGGATTTAAGGAGACAGATGTGCAGTGGGTTTACGACGTAAAACGTGCTCACTCACCCTCTGTTCTAGTGACTCATTCCTGTTCCACCAAACTGCCCTAAACTTAGTGGTTAAAACAATACAAATGTATCTCACCATGGTTCTGGAAGTCAGAGGTCCTAAAATCAAGGTGATGGCAGGTCTGTGCTATGCTCCTTCCAGAGGCTCGGGGAGCGAATGTGTCCTTACCTTTTCCATCTTCCAGAGGCCACCGTATCCCTTGGTTCACGTCTCCTGCAGCGTTGTCTTCACATCCACCTCATACCCACCCACGTCTCTGCTCTCATCATCACTACTCCTTCCCTAACCCTGACTCGGAGAAGGCAAAGGCACCCTACTCCAGTGTTCTTGCCTGGAGAATCCCAGGGATGGGGGAGCCTGGCGGGCTGCCGTCTATGGGGTCACACAGAGTCGAACACGACTGAAGTGACTTAGCAGCAGCAGCAACCTTGACTAGTCTCTCTCCACAAAGATGCTTGTGATTACACTGGACCCACCTGACCATCCAGAACCACCTCCCCATCTCAAAATCCTTAAATTGATCACACCAGCAAAGTCCCCTTTGGTAAGTTAGCATGTTCACATGGTCTAGGGATTAGGAGGCGGACATTTCTGTTGGCAAAGATTCTACCATCCCACCAGCTATGTCCAAGGGCATAGAAAGGGGGCCAGAAGTTTTGTCCTTCCCCAAAGCACTGAGAAGTCTCTTTTAAAAGCCCTGAAGGTCAGGATTCTGGAGGCTGGAGACAGGCAGGCACTTCTGAAAAGCACTTCCAGGCATCTGCAGGGCAGGTGGAGTTTAGAGGCATTGGGTAGAGCCAAGGCGGGCAGGCTACCTGATGCTGAGGAACCAAACCAGTGTCTCTTCCCTGGGAAAGTGCTCATCGAAAAAGACGAAGACAAGGAATAGAAGATCTAGAAACAAAAATAGTCTTTGCTGGAGATGGAGGGGCAAGGTTGTCGTTTCCCAGCTCAACTTTAACGAGTGCTCAGAGGAAAAGGGATTGAAAATAAACATTAACAATCAATTGAAAAAACAAAAAAACAATAAAAACTGGGAGAGGGTTTGTTTTGTTGTTGTTGCTTTGTTCATTTTTGGCTGTGCCACGTGGCATGCAGTGGAAGTGTGAAGTCATAACCACCAGACTGCCAGGAAAGTCCTCTCTTTTTATTGTGTGTGTGTGTTTTTTAATTCAGGGAAACGTGATGAGAAAAGTAGCGCATACCTATCCATGGTGTCAGAACCAGCAGAGTGCCAGCAGTGGGCGGTGGAGGTCTCAACACCATCATATTGATACTTTACTCCATCACGGGAGATGGAAGACAGGCTCTGAAGACTCATGGACACTGGTACAGGGCAGACTTTCAGAAGGACCGAGATTACATTAAGGAATGAGACGAGACGATCCCCAGAGAAATATAATGGCCAGCACGTGACACTGATCACTTTTCACGTGTCAGCCTGGACTAAGCTCCTTAATTGAGTCATTATTTTCTTAGTTGGTGGGAAGGAGGTAAGTAAGTGAGGTCAGAAAATTAGGTGCTTTGTCTGGTCACTCCCACCTGGAAAGTGAGTATCACTTCGTCCTTCTATACAAAGTTCAACCACTGTACCACATTCTACTCTGCAAAATGTTTCCCGCAGTCCTGTACAGCTTCTGGAAATCAAGTAACGCTCAACGTGAGAAATGAGGCTTGGAAAGGTGAAACAACTTGCCAGAGATCCCCTGGGTTCTTATGACAGGAGTGGGATGAGGGTCAAGGTTTCTGACTTCCATCCTCCTGTTATTCTGGCACAATAGATTGTAGGATTATATATTCACATATGATCTAAGTTTAGGAAATGAGATCAGCCTCATATGCGTAATAAAACAGACCACAGCTACCCCCAGCCCAGTGACACCTGGATATGTGTTTACCTGGAGATGAGAAGCAGCAAGACCCCGTGAGCGATGTGACATGCCCCTGCTTCCCAGTCCGCCAGGCCTCCGTAGCAGGTCGCAAGCCAGCATCCGTGCTGTGTGATGCTAACCCAAGGGATTTGCTGCTCATTCAGCAGCACCCACTTATGCACGTGCATAAGTCTGACAATATCATATTGGAAAAACAGAACAGAGTTAAAGATGAATCCGTGCAGCATGATATAACATACAAAGTCGAAAAATGTAAAGCAACGCTCTAGAGCTTTAAGAACCTCTCTAGTTTAAGTATAAAGAAATGCCTAGAGATGATAATCCTCAAAAGTGTGGGTATCTTGGGTGAAGGCTGGGAGAGGGGAATGAATGCATAAAGGGCCGAGATGGAAATGAAACAGTGCCTTGAATTCACGGCTGCAAATCTGATGTAGAGTTTGGCTTTTTCTTTAAATTTTTTTTTTATGTGGATCATTTATAAGGTCTTTACTGAATCTGTTGCAATATTGCTTCTGGTTTATGTTTTGAATTTTGACCAGCTCCCTGATCAGGGATCAAACCGGCATTCCCTGCCTGGGAAGGTGAAGTCTTAACCATTGGAACCACCAGGGAAGTCCCTCCAGACAGTTTTATCCAGGGTTCCATGAGCACTTTCAGTGCTGGCATCAGTAGGGATGGAGAGAGGGGTGGAAAATCTTGACTGTGACCCAGTCATGTGTATATAAACTGGAAGCTTTCCCTGCCAGTTTTCCCCTCTGTTGTGCAAGGCAGGGCCAAGTGATGTCATTGGGACACGCAGCTGTCTCTCTCTTCTGCTTTGACTAGTGCCAAGGAAAATGATCTTTGCAATCAAGGGAGGCTCCTTCCCCGAACCCAGATTCATCCCTCTACCATTTCTATACCGGGGCCACAGGCCAGATTCCAACAAATTCAAGAAACATTTTTCTTTAGAGAAATTGTGTCCTGCTGCTTGCAGCTTCAAAAAGGAATGCTAGCTTATCTCCAGGATGTTAGAAAGGCTGGTCTGCACCTCACATCTGTTACCAGGGGACACACGAGCAAAGCAAATTAATTAATTTCTTGTTATGTTTTAAAACCCACTTATGTGTTTATTCATGTAGGAGCAAATATTTATTGAGTATCTACTCAGAGGCTACAGAAACAGAGATTAAAGACACAGCTCCTGCCCCATGGGTCACTTTAGAGACAACAGAGGTGATAAAGTAGGAACAGAAGGCTATAGCCCGACATAGTGTAACCATGGAGATAAGAGAGGAAGATGGGAGCCCAAGAAGGATCACCTAGCGCAGGAGGGCTATTCTGGGAAAGGTTCAGAAAAAAGGCCCTGGACTTTGAGACACCAGAACGCCTTGGCTTACAGCAGATGAAGGAATCAATGGATTTAAGGAGACAGATATGCAGTGGGTTTACGATGTAAAACGTGCTCACTCACCCTATGTTCTAGTGACTCATTCCTGTTCCACCAAATTGCCACAAACTTAGTGGTTAAAACAATTAAAACAAATGTATCTCACCATGGTTCTGGAAGTCAGAGGTCCTAAAATCAAGGTGATGGCAGGGCTGTGCTATGCTCCTTCCAGAGACTCAGGGAGCGAATGTGTCCTTACCTTTTCCATCTTCCAGAGGCCACCATATCCCTTGGTTCACGTCTCCTGCAGCGTTGTCATCCACCTCACACCCACCCACGTCTCTGCTCTCATCATCACAACTCCTTCCCTAGCCCTGACTCGGAGAAGGCAATGGCACCCCACTCCAGTGTTCTTGCCTGGAGAATCCCAGGGATGGGGGAGCCTGGCTGGCTGCCGTCTATGGGGTCACACAGAGTCGAACACGACTGAAGTGACTTAGCAGCAGCAGCAACCCTGACTAGTCTCTCTCCACAAAGATGCTTGTGATTACACTGGACCCACCTGACCATCCAGAACCATCTCCCCATCTCAAAATCCTTAAATTGATCACACCTGCAAAGTCCCCTTTGGTAAGTTAGCATGTTCACATGGTCTAGGGATTAGGAGGCGGACATTTCTGTTGGCAAAGATTCTACCATCCCACCAGCTATGTCCAAGGGCATAGAAAGGGGGCCAGAAGTTTTGTCCTTCCCCAAAGCACTGAGAAGTCTCTTTTAAAAGCCCTGAAGGTCAGGCCTCTGGAGGCTGGAGACAGGCAGGCACTTCTGAAAAGCACTTCCAGGCATCTGCAGGGCACGTGGAGTTTAGAGGCATTGGGTAGAGCCAAGGCGGGCAGGCTACCTGATGCTGAGGAACCAAACCAGTGTCTCTTCCCTGGGAAAGTGCTCATCGAAAAAGACGAAGACAAGGAATAGAAGATCTAGAAACAAAAATAGTCTTTGCTGGAGATGGAGGGGCAAGGTTGTCGTTTCCCAGCTCAACTTTAACGAGTGCTCAGAGGAAAAGGGATTGAAAATAAACATTAACAATCAATTGAAAAAACAAAAAAACAATTAAAACTGGGAGAGGATTTGTTTTTTGTTGTTGCTTTGTTCATTTTTGGCTGTGCCACGTGGCATGCAGTGGAAGTGTGAAGTCATAACCACCAGACTGCCAGGAAAGTCCTCTCTTTTTATTGTGTGTGTGTGTTTTTTAATTCAGGGAAACGTGATGAGAAAAGTAGCGCATACCTATCCATGGTGTCAGAACCAGCAGAGTGCCAGCAGTGGGCGGTGGAGGTCTCAGCACCATCATATTGATACTTTACTCCATCACGGGAGATGGAAGACAGGCTCTGAAGACTCATGGAAACTGGTACAGGGCAGACTTTCAGAAGGACCGAGATTACATTAAGGAATGAGACGAGACGATCCCCAGAGAAATATAATGGCCAGCACGTGACACTGATCACTTTTCACGTGTCAGCCTGGACTAAGCTCCTTAATTGAGTCATTATTTTCTTAGTTGGTGGGAAGGAGGTAAGTAAGTGAGGTCAGAAAATTAGGTGCTTTGTCTGGTCACTCCCACCTGGAAAGTGAGTATCACTTCGTCCTTCTATACAAAGTTCAACCACTGTACCACATTCTACTCTGCAAAATGTTTCCCGCAGTCCTGTACGGCTTCTGGAAATCAAGTAACGCTCAACTTGAGAAATGAGGCTTGGAAAGGTGAAACAACTTGCCAGAGATCCCCTGGGTTCTTATGACAGGAGTGGGATGAGGGTCAAGGTTTCTGACTTCCATCCTCCTGTTATTCTGGCACAATAGATTGTAGGATTATATATTCACATATGATCTAAGTTTAGGAAATGAGATCAGCCTCATATGCGTAATAAAACAGACCACAGCTACCCCCAGCCCAGTGACACCTGGATATGTGTTTACCTGGAGATGAGAAGCAGCAAGACCCCGTGAGCGATGTGACATGCCCCTGCTTCCCAGTCCGCCAGGCCTCCGTAGCAGGTCGCAAGCCAGCATCCGTGCTGTGTGATGCTAACCCAAGGGATTTGCTGCTCATTCAGCAGCACCCACTTATGCATGTGCATAAGTCTGACAATATCATATTGGAAAAACAGAACAGAGTTAAAGATGAATCCGTGCAGCATGATATAACATACAAAGTCGAAAAATGTAAAGCAACGCTCTAGAGCTTTAAGAACCTCTCTAGTTTAAGTATAAAGAAATGCCTAGAGATGATAATCCTCAAAAGTGTGGGTATCTTGGGTGAAGGCTGGGAGAGGGGAATGAATGCATAAAGGGCCGAGATGGAAATGAAACAGTGCCTTGAATTCACGGCTGCAAATCTGATGTAGAGTTTGGCTTTTTCTTTAAATTTTTTTTTTATGTGGATCATTTATAAGGTCTTTACTGAATCTGTTGCAATATTGCTTCTGTTTTATGTTTTGAATTTTGACCAGCTCCCTGATCAGGGATCAAACCGGCATTCCCTGCCTGGGAAGGTGAAGTCTTAACCATTGGAACCACCAGGGAAGTCCCTCCAGACAGTTTTATCCAGGGTTCCATGAGCACTTTCAGTGCTGGCATCAGTAGGGATGGAGAGAGGGGTGGAAAATCTTGACTGTGACCCAGTCATGTGTATATAAACTGGAAGCTTTCCCTGCCAGTTTTCCCCTCTGTTGTGCAAGGCAGGGCCAAGTGATGTCATTGGGACACGCAGCTGTCTCTCTCTTCTGCTTTGACTAGTGCCAAGGAAAATGATCTTTGCAATCAAGGGAGGCTCCTTCCCCGAACCCAGATTCATCCCTCTACCATTTCTATACCGGGGCCACAGGCCAGATTCCAACAAATTCAAGAAACATTTTTCTTTAGAGAAATTGTGTCCTGCTGCTTGCAGCTTCAAAAAGGAATGCTAGCTTATCTCCAGGATGTTAGAAAGGCTGGTCTGCACCTCACATCTGTTACCAGGGGACACACGAGCAAAGCAAATTAATTAATTTCTTGTTATGTTTTAAAACCCACTTATGTGTTTATTCATGTAGGAGCAAATATTTATTGAGTATCTACTCAGAGGCTACAGAAACAGAGATTAAAGACACAGCTCCTGCCCCATGGGTCACTTTAGAGACAACAGAGGTGATAAAGTAGGAACAGAAGGCTATAGCCCGACATAGTGTAACCATGGAGATAAGAGAGGAAGATGGGAGCCCAAGAAGGATCACCTAGCGCAGGAGGGCTATTCTGGGAAAGGTTCAGAAAAAAAGGCCCATGGAATGAGCCTGAAAGATAAATGGAAGGTGGCCAGGTGGAACACGGCACCCGCAATTTTGGGCAGAGCAACAGGTGAGAAGCCAAGGGGCTGTGAGAGAGCATGGCGCATTCTGGGAACTGCCAGAGACAGGTCTCGGTCCAGATGATGCAAGATGGGTCCTCATCAGGACCGACATTGTCCTCAATTCTCCCTAGGGAAGCATACATACAGCAAAAGCTTCTGCCTACCAAGTACCTGTTACACACCGGGCATCATACTAACAGTTTACACATATCCACATTCAGTCTCTACAGAACTCTGTTTTGTAGACAGGGAAGCAGTCGAGGCAAGATTAGACTCTGATTTGCCTGGCTTCTCATATGTGTTCTTTAGATTATTGCTGCTGCTGCTGCTGCTAAGTCGCTTCAGTCATGTCCGACTCTGTGCGACCCCATAGATGGCAGCCCACCAGGCTCCCCCGTCCCTGGGATCCTCCAGGCAAGAACACTGGAGTGGGTTGCCATTTCCTTCTCCAATGCATGAAAGTGAAAAGTGAAAGGGAAGTCGCTCAGTCGTGTCTGACTCTTTGCGACCCCATGGACTGTAGCCCACCAGGCTCCTCCGTCCATGGGATTTTCCAGGCAAGAGTACTGGAGTGGGGTGCCATCGCCTTCTCCAGATTATTGCTACCCAGCATTATAAGATCCAACCTGCCTACTGCATGGATATCATGATGATCCAATGATACACTGTGGGTGAAAACATTTGGAGAACTGGGAGTATGCAAACCTTTAAGAAGAAAACTACAGTTCGTGACGATGCATTGATCATTTCTTTAAAATAACTATTATTTATGTTTGACTGTGCTGGGTCTTCGTTGCTGCATGGACTTTTCTCTGGTTGCAGTGAGGGGGAGCTACTCTCTAGCTGTGCACTCCCTTCTCATTGCGGTGGGTTCTCTTGGGGTGGAGCACGGACTCCAGGGCTCCTGGACTCCTGGGCTCTAGAGCGCAGGCTCAATAGTTGTGCATTTGCCCCTTCTGCTTATTTGTGCTTATTTGCCCCTCGGCATGTGGGATCTTCCTGGGTCGGGGATTGAACCTTTGTTTCCAGCATAGGGAGATGAATTCTTTACCACTGGGCCACCAGGGAAGCCCTGCACTGATAATTTAAGCTGTGTTTCCAGCTGCTATGAGGCCAGGGATCTGAGATAACAGAGAGAGGAAGGAGGCAACTCCCATGAAAACAGAGGGGACCCCTGCTCTCCTCCACTTACGTGCAAAATCAGCTTTAGAGCGGGGGTCCCCAACCTCCAGGATCTAGTGCCTGATGATCGGAGGTGGAGCTGATGAATAATAACAGAAATAAAGTGCACAATATATATAATGCACTTGAATCATCCCCCAACCATCCCTTCAAAGCCCAGTCTGTAGAAAAATTGTCTTCTATGAAACCCATTTCTGGTGCCAAAGAAGCTGGGGAATCACTGTTAGCAGACTTACTAGTTTGTGAGCTTCATCTTGGGGAATTCAAGCTGGTGTGACCTCCCATCCTTGCTTCCTGTGTACTGGTCCTGACGTCATCTGTAGTAAAGGGCAGGGGTGGAAATTTCAGGATTTGGGAAGGATGGTTGGACTCAACACTTTCTAAATTTATATTAATAAAATAAGATTTCCAATGAAACCCAGGATTGGAAAGGAATGGATATCATTTTAGCATAACATGACCCAGACCTTATACTGGGAGCAAGACTGTCTTCATAATTGGCAGAGTCTAGGGCAGAATAAAAAAGCAGGATCCTTTGTACAAAAATTATTTGAATTTCAGGATACAGACAGGAGAACATTCTGGCACTTGTGTTGTCCTTCTGAGACTGGGGCCCATGAGGCCAGTCCCATTACAAATGATGAATTTCCCGTGTAATCTGGCGAAATGTGTTAGTAGAGATTAATTTTGTAATGAAAATGATTTGCTTGGAGATACTTAGGAATGGGCCAGTGAAAACCAAGAAGAAAAGGGGCAAGCTGTATATCAATTTGAAACACCCCATCCCCTCATTCCTCTTCTCTACTTTCAGCTTGCAAACTTTCCCTTACCTCTGCTGAGTAGATGAGTTACCTGCCTCTATTTTTAAAAATGCAATTAATTAATGTTAATTAAATATTGGCCACACTATGGGGCACGTGGGATCTTAGTTCCCCAACCAGGGATCGAACCCATGTCCCCAGCAATGGAAGCACAGAGTCTCAACCACTGGATCACCAGGGAAGTCCCTTTAAGCTAAATTTTTTTGACCATTAATAAACATTGTGGCTGAGCACTTTATAAGCACTGAGTTCTCAAAACAACATTCTGTGATAGGTGCTACTACTACACCCATTTTGCAGAATGGGAAGATAAAACTTAACAGGATCAAGTTTTCATTTATCTGGGGATGGGCACTTAGTTTGCTTCCATATCTAAGCTATTGTAAATAGTGCTGCTATGAACACTGGGATACATGTATCTTTTTGAATAAGTGTTTTCATTTTTTTTCCCCCAATATATACCCAGGATTGGAATTGCTGGGTCATACGAAAGCTCTATCTTTAGCTTTTTGAGGAACCTCCATACTGTTTTCCATAGTGGCTATACCAATTTACATTCCCACCAACAGGGTAGGAGCGTTCCCTTTTCTCCGCATCCTTGCTGACATTTGTTATTTGTAGACTATTTGATGATAGTCATTCTGGCAGATGTGATGCAATATCTCTTGGTAGTTTTGATTTTCATTTTTCTGATGATAGCAAGGTTGAACATTTTTTCATATGCCTGTGGGTCATCTCTTTGGAAAAATGTCTATTCATGTCTTCTATTTTTAGATTGGTTTCTTTATTTTCTTGATATTGTTTTATTACGAGCTATTTATAAATTTTGGATATTAACCCCTTATCAGTCATCATTTTGGGGGCCACCTGGTGCAAAGAGCTGACTTATTGGAAAAGACCTTGATGCTGGGAAAGACTGAAGGCAGGAGAAGGAGACGACAGAGGATGAGATGGTTGGATGGCATCACCAATTCAATGGACATGAGTTTGAGCAAGCTCCCGGAGATGGTGAAGGACAGGGAAGCCTGGCATGCTGCAGTCCATGGGGGTGCAAACAGTAGGACACGGCTGAGCGGCTGAACGACAACAAAGTCATCAGCTGCAGATATTTTCTCCCATCCAGTAGGATGTCTTTTTGTTTCGTCGATAGCTTCCTTTACTGCAGATAAATGAATAAAGAAAGTGTGGCAAAATGGAATATGACTCAGTCATTGTACAGAATGAAATTCTGCAACAATGTGAACAGACCTAGAGTATCATGAGTCAAAAAGAGAAAGACACATCTCTGTTATCATTTATATCTTAAGCCAAAAAATAAGACAAACAAGTGTATATATTGTAACAAAACAGAAACAGACTCACAGATATAGAGAAGAAACTAGTGGTTACCAGTGGGGAGAAGTAAGGAGGAGAGGCGAGATAGGGGTAGAGGATTAACAGGTACAAACTACTGTGTATAAAATAAATAAGCAACACAGATATATTGTACAGCACAGTGGAAAATAGCCATTATTTGGTAGTAACTTTAAGTGGAGTAAAATTTACAAAAATAGTGAATTACTATGCTGCACGTCTGAAAATATTAACATATTGTAAATCTACTACACCTCGATATTAAAAAAGAAAACATTTTTTTAAAGGGTCAAATAATTTTCCTAAGGTTATGCAAGTGAGAAGGAGAAGAACCAGGATCTAAAAGCTGGTGATTTATCCTTGGAGCCTACCTTTTAAACTACTAAGTCTTCTTTCTAATCCTTTTAGACATGGATGGCTATCAACCATAAGGGGTACATTTTGCTCATGTTTCTTCTTCTAATCTATGCCAGGAGAAGACATAATATCCATTGTCCCAAACCAGACCAAATGCCCACTGCTGTAAAGCTGAAAATGGACCCAGTGCTGTCTCAGAGAGTTAACTCCCAAGAGTCACCCACTCACATTTTAGAACTTGCAAAAACTGGGGCAAAAGGAGAGAGACTGACTTAACTGTAGTCTCCTCTATCAATAGGGATGAGCTTGCTTTGATTTCAAGCCATTTACAAAAGGATTTGTACACCTCATTTCAGGTGTTTCACCAAGATCTTGACTCATTGCTGCAGGTTGTATAATTAGTGAGTTAATCTAGAAAATGATGGCAAAATGCTTAGTAATTATGTCTAACTGCTGCATTTACAGGGAACGTTTGATGTTTAAGAAGGAGGTGATAGATGAGAGTGTAGAGGGAACAGGGCTATAAAAGGCACCTACTTGTCAATGTGCTTATGCCTAGTTCAATATGATGGCTTTTTAAGCCAACTATTCAAATAAATTGATGTCATTATGGAACATGAATTTAAAAGGGGTCATCACTCACTAACTGTATTTTAACATGTGATTTCATGCGTGCTCATGCTAAGTTGCTCAGTCCCGTCCGACTCTGCGACCCCATGGACTGTAGCCCACCAGGCTCCTCTGTCCATGGGATTCTCCAGGCGAGAATGCTGGAGTGGGTTGCCAGGCCATTCTGCAGGGGATCTTCCCGACCCAGATTGAACCCGAGTCTCCTATGTCTCCTGCATCGGCAGGTGGGTTCTTTATCACCAACGCCACCTGGGAAGCCTGACATATACTTAGAAGTATCCAGCTACTGATGCCAAGGCATAAAGAAAGGTGTGCAGGGAGCACGTGCACTGAGGACGAGGACGAGGTCTGTGACACTCTAAGTGTCCGCTTACCACCATCTTTCCCCATGGAGTAATAGGACTCTTCATACATGTGAAACGCCAAACCATTAAATGGCAAGAACAGTTCTCTATTTAGTATATCTGGGCTTCCCAGGTGGCAAATTGGTAAAGAATCTGCCTGCCAATGCAGGAGACCCAGGTTTAGCCTCTGGGTCAGGAAGATCCCCTGGAGGAGGGCCTGGCAACCCACTGCAGGATTCTCACCTGGAGAATCCCACGGTCAGAGGAGCCTGGAGGGCTGAAGTCTGTGGAATTGTAAGGGGTCAGGCACGACTGAGAGCATATCTAGTAACAGTTCCTTTGAACACAAAAGAAGAGCTTATACTCTGATGGTGTTTGTACTCTTTCCCCCCAAATGATCATATTCAAGTTTACATTACAGTTTGGATGCTTTTAATTGAAAGCAATAGGAAAGCAAAAAAGCTCAAGACTGCAAAAATAATTTCCTATCTGCTCCAATCTGCGTCTGAAGATGGAATCCTGGTCTCAGTTGATCAACTGTCTTCCTTCTTTTTGTAAATTTCCACTTCTCTGATGCCACTCCAGCCCCTACTCACTCCCTCCCCAAATTAAGCAAATGTGTAAAGTTGATAAAATTAGCCACATTAACATAGCATGACAAATTAAAGTTGTACTTTATTGAAACCAAGTTGAAGATGATAATGCTATGATTTCAGTGTGTGCATATATATACCTTGATGTCTGGTGATAACCCAATTCTTATATATCTCTTACATAAAATAGAGATACAAAAAATCGACTTCACAGAATTACTGTAAGAATTGCACAAAATCACATCTGTTAACAGTTCTTGGTGCAGAACAGTCAAAAATGGCAGGTATTATTATTAAAATTGTTATTGCTGGTGTTAAGTATAGACTTATGTGTAATAACTGCTTACAGATTTGAAAGGAATATAATAAAACCCTGACTTGTAAACATCTTCCAAACTTAGGGTTTATTTCTGTTCCCCAAAACGGCTTTTGAAATTTGCTCTAAAAATTCCTGGTCATGACTCTTTCTAAGTTAAACTGACTTGCCAGTTGCTTATTGAAAAGTGGGTCATCTGAAGCAGGTAAAACTAAGGGAAAGTCACAATAATATATATGGAGGATACTCCTTGCTACATTTCACTCAGTCAGCCATGCTATTGTATCAAAGAGCTAAAACGTTATGTCAGAATCAAGAAAATATTATTGGCCCATCTTCATTACCTCGGCTTCCCTTGAGATGGACTACGTTTCGGTTTTCTCAGCTTTGGACAAAATAAATGGCAGTTCCCTGAAGGTTACTGAATTGCTCACAGAGTTGGTGCAGTGAACACTTCTTTCCATCTGTACCACCACAAAGAGTAGATTTATAACTTCACTTTGGGTCCTGAAAATACGTTACCTTTCTACTGACATTCACCAAAACCTGACTTTGATCACACTGTAGGTCAAAGACCAAAATGAAAAGGACAAAGATGTTAACGGTTACTTTTAAAGATCTTATCAAAATAGAGGTCATCTCTTTGGATGTCTTTCTGGATGATGATATTTTGAGCCATAAAGAAATATTTAACCTTATGCTCAGACTTTTACTATGGGGCAATGGGATATTTTGACTAAACACCATCCCTGAGCTTGGTGTTAGTGCCTGGATAAGTCAGTTGTAGCCACCATATGAGATAAGACTTGACTCATGCAGAAATATTCAAAGTTGTATTATCAGTTCAGTTTAAGTTGCTAATCTTTCAGAATATGTCTTATAGAGACATACTGAATAAAGCACACATATACATACCCTACACGGCTTTCTGGTGTGTAGCTAAAATGAAACTAAAAGACCCTGGTTGTTTTGAGTCAAGTTTTCTTGTAGTAATTGCCAGTAATTTTTAAAAAGTGTCTCTTTTAAGTCAAGAAAACTGGAGAAGACACATTTTGTCCTNATACTGAATAAAGCACACATATACATACCCTACACGGCTTTCTGGTGTGTAGCTAAAATGAAACTAAAAGACCCTGGTTGTTTTGAGTCAAGTTTTCTTGTAGTAATTGCCAGTAATTTTTAAAAAGTGTCTCTTTTAAGTCAAGAAAACTGGAGAAGACACATTTTGTCCTGGTCCATATTTTTAGAAATTACATTCCTAAACTTTTTTTTCAGGAATATTTAAATTTGCAATTTCCAAACCAAGTAATAAGGTTCCATGAAAACTTTGCAGGTGATACACAGACCAGGTAGTTTTAAAAAAATCAGTTTCCAAATACTTGACTTCCAGGTGTCCGTTTTCCTAAAAAGGATCTCTATGACAATGTGCTTGTCAAATTCTTCTCCTTGGCCTTCTCACCTTCACAATTCTCCTTCTCTGACTTTATCAAAGACAGATCTCTCACCCACCTGGGATCTTAATGTGATGTGTTCCCCTGGGATCCAAAAACTTTTATGCCTTCAATCAAACGATCAATTAAAATATTGGTGTCTGGAATCATGTCTTAAGGTACCACAAACCTTTGATAATGGTCCCTGTAGATGAAGCCAGGCACTAAAATGATGATATTTTGGTCCAAAGAATATTCAGAACTGGAGAAGGAAATGGCAATCCACTCCAGTATTCTTGCCTGGAGAATCCCATGGACGGAGAAGGCTAGTAGGTTAAAGTCCACGGGGTCGCNTGTAGATGAAGCCAGGCACTAAAATGATGATATTTTGGTCCAAAGAATATTCAGAACTGGAGAAGGAAATGGCAATCCACTCCAGTATTCTTGCCTGGAGAATCCCATGGACGGAGAAGGCTAGTAGGTTAAAGTCCACGGGGTCGCAAAGAGTCGGACACGACTGAGCGATTTCACCGATTTCACCGAAATATATCATAGGAAAAGGGATTGCCCCAATGGTGACACTTTTTGAAATGCTATTACTTCACCGTTTCCATTCCGTGAATGTTGTCAAAGAATGCATTACTTCCAAAGAAAGAAAGAAAAGAAAGACAGCGCTAAGTCATGTCTGACTCTTGCCACCCTATGGACTGTAGCCTGCCAGGCTCTTCTGTCCTTGGGATTTTCCAAGCAAGAATACTAGAGTGGGTTGCCATTTCCTTCTCCAGAGGATCTTCCCAACCCAGAAATTGAACCCAGGTTTCCAGCATCGCAGGAAGATTCTTTACCAACTGAGCTATGTGGGAAGCAGTTCTGTTCAATTCACTTCCAAGGGAAAATTCAAAGAGAATGCAGTAGAGAATCTGAGAGGTCTGAAGTAGAGAACCACCATGAAAGTACTGTGGTAGCAGCACATCAGTTCAACCTGGGGGAGAGCTCTTGGAAGACCTTTGTACCTCCCTTACCTGACCATTCCTTCATCCATTTATCTTAAAATAGTTGAATTTCAAAATTTGGTAAAAGGCATCTCTGCGTGTTCACCATTCTCAGTAGTGAGCTGATGCTGCTGGTAAAGAACCTCATTCATCTCTTTCTCAGTCCGAGTCTCAGTTGCATGTTTGGTGTGATTTCAGGGAAGAAGCAGGAAGTAGTTCCATATTTATTTTTTTAAAGATCATCTTTTAAAGAAAATATACTAGTTTTCTATGTTGTGTAACAAATTGCTATACAACTTAGTAGCTTAAAACAACACAACGATATTGTCTCACAGTGTTCCTGGATCATGAGAAGGGGTACAGCTTAACTGGGCTCTTTGCTTAGGGTCCCCCCAGGCTGAAATGAAGCTGTTGACTGGAACATCTACTCTCATCTGAGGTTCAAAGTGCTCTGATTGGCTCACTGCTTGTTGGAAAAAGTCCCTTCCTCATGATTGTATGACTGAGGTCCCTTTTCCCTGATAGCTGTTTCCAGGGACTCCTCTGAGCTCTCAGAGGTCACCCACAGTTCCTGGTCATGTTGCCACCAAAGATTATCCTAGCTCACAACACAGACATTGGTTTGCTTCCTCCAGGCCAGCAGGAGTCTGGCTACTATTGCTTCCTTTCTCTGTAAGGGCTTCCCTGATTAGATTAAACCCACCTAAGAAAATTTCCCTTTTGTTGCACTCAAAAGTGAGCTGACCTGTAACCCAGTCATGGGAGCATGTCTGCTCATATTCCATATTCAAAGTTCAAGCCCATCATCAAGGAGAGGGTATCACACAAGGTGTGTACAACACAGGATGGAATCTTGGGGACCATGTGAGATTTCTGCCCATCACAGTCAACCCTCTGTCTCTCCATCACTTATATCCCTCCCCAATGTAAAATTATCCATAAGTTCCCAAGAATCTTATCCCACTACGGCATCAATTCAAAGTCCAGAATCTCATCTAAACATCATCAGCTCAAATCCAGAATCTAACTCAGTGCCAGGTGGAAATAAGGTCACTAGATGTAATCCATTGAGCATAACTACTGGGCCCCAATTTCCTGCCATCTGTGGATATGAGACACGAGTGACACAAGTCATTGGCTTGCAATGTATGATGGTGGGCCAGGCATGGAATAACAGATGCAGACATCATGGTTCAAAAGATGGGAAAATGGAAGGTGAGAACCTACCTATCTGTTAAAGGCAGTTCCGAAATCCAACTGAGCAAATGGGCATTTCCTGATTAGACTTCAAGGACTGGGACTAATTCTTCCTGGCTCATAGATTCAACTTCTGGGGTCTTGGTTCCACCCTCTGAATCCTCTTTCCTTTTTCATGAAAAGTGTCTCCCATCTGCAGTTGAGTAGTTTTAATAGCCTGCTTCCTGCCAGAAAATCTGGGGAAGCCAGCAGTCTCTTTTTATTCCTTCTTGTCTTCATCCCTTTTAACCCAGGCTGGCAACGTTTCTTATGAAACAATTTTCTTAAGAAGTTCTGTGAATCTTCAGTGAACTTTACTGGATTTCATTCCGTTTGATAAAGCCATGCCTACCGATGTGGCCAGGATCATCATTTCCGTCTCAGGAGGCTGGTGAGATGACAGAAGGACATCTCCTTATAACACACTAGAGACCCTCTGGTTTGATGGAAGCACACCTGGTCTCTTGAAAGGACCCTTTGTATGATTGAATACTCTAACCTTTTTGTCTTTCTGAAGTTTATTCCCTCATCAGCTGATGGACATTTGGGTTGTTTACAGTTCGGAGGCTATTATGAATAAAGCTTCTATAAACACTTATTTACAAGTCTTTGTGTGGGCATATGCTTTCATTTCTCTCAAATAAATACTTGGGAGCAGAATTGCTGGGTAATAGGGTAGAAACATTACAAGAAACTGCTAAACTTTTCCCCAAAACGTTGTATTAATTTATATACCTACCAGCAATACAGGCAGTTTCCGAGTGCCCAGTATTTTTAATTTTAGCCATTAAATGGGTGGGTAGTAATATCTCTTTGTGATTTAATTTGAATTTCCCGAATGACAACATGGGTCTTTCCCGGTGGCTCAGCGGTAAAGAATCAGCCCGCCAGTGCAGGAGATGTAAGAGATGCAAGTTTGATCCCTGAGTCAGGAAGAACCCCTGGAGAAGGGTATGGCAACCCACTCCAGTATTCTTGCCTGGAGAATTCCATGGACAGAGGAGCCTGGTGGGCTACAGTCCATAGCATTGCAAAAGAGTCAGACACTACTGAAGCAACGTAGCAGGCATGCACGAATGACAACATAATGAGTATTTTTCATATGCTTACTGGCTATCCATACAAATTCCTTTGTGAAGTGTCTCTTCATATTGCTTTGCCTATGTTTTTATTTGATTGTCTTTTAATAATTGAATTGGATATATTCTTTATATATTCTGGATATTATATATATATATGTGCACATATATATATATATATATAATATCCAGGCTCTTTTTTCAAATATAAGTATTACAAATAGTTTATCCCAGGCTGTGGTTTGTCCCTTTATATTCTTAGCTGTGTTGCTAATGAGTTTTTAATTCTGATGAAATATAATCGATCAACCTTTTGTTTGATACTTAGTAATTTCTGTATACTGTCTAATAAATATTAGTTTATCCTCAGGTTATGAGATAGTCTCTGATGACTCTTCTAGAAGTTTTATAGTTGTGATTTTTACAGTTAGTTCTCTAATCTACCTTGGATGAATTTTTGCATCCAGAGTGAGGTAGGCATCAAGACACATTGTATTCCATAAGGATACCCAATTGCGCCATCACAATTTGTTGAAAGACCCACTCTTCTCTCTGTCCTGAGCCTATTGATGGTAGTGCCCTTGATTAGGAGGGTCTATGGTGCCCAGCCAGCACACATCACTCACAGGGAGCTGCACAGACATTTCACCCACTGGGGCCAATCCTTTGGGTCTTATGAGCAAAGGATGAACTTCAGCAAGAAACCACAGGGGACTTTGAGCCATAAGATTTTACCACCCACAAGTCCTGGAGGGTATACTTGCTGGAGAGACCATGGACTGAGGTCACAGGCAGAGACTGTGTGTGACATGGGGCTCTGCCTTTATTATGGTCAAAAATGGAGTGTCTAGGATGTGGGAGTGCATTCTTTATTGGCTATTTTAGAGTGTGAGAGTGAGAATTAGGGTTTGAGAAGAGAGAAGTAGGATCACTCAGGTGATCAGTTATCTAGGTGACCCAGGACTTTCTGAAAAAGGATAGTTATGAGATGTTTTAAAAGAATAAAGATCAGTTTTTTAAATAAAGATGACATCAGTACGACTTTTGACACATGCTATATATTCTTATGTAATGTACTGCATTTCCCAAATACTTTTTTAGACTTGGGAGTCTAATTCATACCAGAAGCAGAAAGCCCAGTCTCTACCTGTGATTCTATTTTGAACTTCATAATCAAGTACTGTCTTTTCTGTGATTAATCTGGGGCTTCCCTGGAGGGTCAGTTGGTAAAGAATTCACCTGCAATGCAAAAGATCCAGGAATAATCCCTGGATAAGGAAGATCCCCTGGAGAAGGAAATGGCAACCCACTCTAGTACTCTTGCCTGGAAAATCCCAAGGACAGAAGAGCCTGGTGGGCTATAGTCCATGGGGTCGCAAAGTGTTGGACACAACTTAGCTACTAAACCACCTGATTGATCTTGGGGAGCTTCTTTGTTTTGGACCACGCTTCCTCTCCCGTCACACCCCTCATCACCAATGTCCTTATCCTCACAGCATCTCCAAGTCTGTGATAGTTCTCTGTGTGTTACCTGAAGACCCATTCTTCACCCTGTCCGTATTTGACCTCTGCAGGATGGGTTTCTCAGGCCCATGTCAACAGACTTTCCATTGCATAGACGCTAAGTCACTTCAGTCATATCTGACTCTCTTCAGCCCCATGGACTGTGGCCTGCGAGGCTCCTCCAGCCATGCTATTACCCAGGCAAGAATACTGGAGTGAGTAGCCATTTCCTCCTCCAGGGGACCTGACCCAGGAATCGATCCCGAGTCTCCTGTGTTTCCTACGTTGCAGGTGGATTCTTTATCATCAGAGCCACTGGGGAAGCCTAAATAACAACAACAAATCAAAGCACAATTATTTGCAACATGGGATAATGTCTCCTGACTAGCTTGTGAACTTCAAATCTGACCATGTTTTATATGTTTAATTTAAAAAAAAATTTTTTTTAAGTTTTTTAAAAATACAGGTCCCTGGAATCTAATCCAGACTCACTGATGACTCATTGGAGAAGTGGGACCAGGAATCTGTGCTTTTAACAACTTTCCCAGATGACTGTCAGTTAACTTCTCATTTTCATTATGGGTGTTTGGAAAGACCAGTGTGGCAAGAACTTTGAACATAAATACTATTTTCCAAAGCCTGAATTGATGGACTATTTGATTACTGCTTTTACCTCTGAGAAATGTACGGGAACTGGAGATCAAACACTNATATATATATATATATATAATATCCAGGCTCTTTTTTCAAATATAAGTATTACAAATAGTTTATCCCAGGCTGTGGTTTGTCCCTTTATATTCTTAGCTGTGTTGCTAATGAGTTTTTAATTCTGATGAAATATAATCGATCAACCTTTTGTTTGATACTTAGTAATTTCTGTATACTGTCTAATAAATATTAGTTTATCCTCAGGTTATGAGATAGTCTCTGATGACTCTTCTAGAAGTTTTATAGTTGTGATTTTTACAGTTAGTTCTCTAATCTACCTTGGATGAATTTTTGCATCCAGAGTGAGGTAGGCATCAAGACACATTGTATTCCATAAGGATACCCAATTGCGCCATCACAATTTGTTGAAAGACCCACTCTTCTCTCTGTCCTGAGCCTATTGATGGTAGTGCCCTTGATTAGGAGGGTCTATGGTGCCCAGCCAGCACACATCACTCACAGGGAGCTGCACAGACATTTCACCCACTGGGGCCAATCCTTTGGGTCTTATGAGCAAAGGATGAACTTCAGCAAGAAACCACAGGGGACTTTGAGCCATAAGATTTTACCACCCACAAGTCCTGGAGGGTATACTTGCTGGAGAGACCATGGACTGAGGTCACAGGCAGAGACTGTGTGTGACATGGGGCTCTGCCTTTATTATGGTCAAAAATGGAGTGTCTAGGATGTGGGAGTGCATTCTTTATTGGCTATTTTAGAGTGTGAGAGTGAGAATTAGGGTTTGAGAAGGGAGAAGTAGGATCACTCAGGTGATCAGTTATCTAGGTGACCCAGGACTTTCTGAAAAAGGATAGTTATGAGATGTTTTAAAAGAATAAAGATCAGTTTTTTAAATAAAGATGACATCAGTACGACTTTTGACACATGCTATATATTCTTATGTAATGTACTGCATTTCCCAAATACTTTTTTAGACTTGGGAGTCTAATTCATACCAGAAGCAGAAAGCCCAGTCTCTACCTGTGATTCTATTTTGAACTTCATAATCAAGTACTGTCTTTTCTGTGATTAATCTGGGGCTTCCCTGGAGGGTCAGTTGGTAAAGAATTCACCTGCAATGCAAAAGATCCAGGAATAATCCCTGGATAAGGAAGATCCCCTGGAGAAGGAAATGGCAACCCACTCTAGTACTCTTGCCTGGAAAATCCCAAGGACAGAAGAGCCTGGTGGGCTATAGTCCATGGGGTCGCAAAGTGTTGGACACAACTTAGCTACTAAACCACCTGATTGATCTTGGGGAGCTTCTTTGTTTTGGACCACGCTTCCTCTCCCGTCACACCCCTCATCACCAATGTCCTTATCCTCACAGCATCTCCAAGTCTGTGATAGTTCTCTGTGTGTTACCTGAAGACCCATTCTTCACCCTGTCCGTATTTGACCTCTGCAGGATGGGTTTCTCAGGCCCATGTCAACAGACTTTCCATTGCATAGACGCTAAGTCACTTCAGTCATATCTGACTCTCTTCAGCCCCATGGACTGTGGCCTGCGAGGCTCCTCCAGCCATGCTATTACCCAGGCAAGAATACTGGAGTGAGTAGCCATTTCCTCCTCCAGGGGACCTGACCCAGGAATCGATCCCGAGTCTCCTGTGTTTCCTACGTTGCAGGTGGATTCTTTATCATCAGAGCCACTGGGGAAGCCTAAATAACAACAACAAGTCAAAGCACAATTATTTGCAACATGGGATAATGTCTCCTGACTAGCTTGTGAACTTCAAATCTGACCATGTTTTATATGTTTAATTAAAAAAAAATTTTTTTTTAAGTTTTTTAAAAATACAGGTCCCTGGAATCTAATCCAGACTCACTGATGACTCATTGGAGAAGTGGGACCAGGAATCTGTGCTTTTAACAACTTTCCCAGATGACTGTCAGTTAACTTCTCATTTTCATTATGGGTGTTTGGAAAGACCAGTGTGGCAAGAACTTTGAACATAAATACTATTTTCCAAAGCCTGAATTGATGGACTATTTGATTACTGCTTTTACCTCTGAGAAATGTACGGGAACTGGAGATCAAACACTGGACTTGGTACTGAAAGCATCCAAATCCACATCAGACATTCGTGGTGCACAGAGGGGCCCCGGTTACCTCCTCGAAGCTATAATCTTTGAGGCTGCTTACAAAAACACTTAGTCATCCTGAGGTGTGAGTGCGTCTGTCTGACGGACAGGAAAGGGGGAAAAATTTACTCATGTCAATTAATAAAGAAGTTCTGGAAAGATCTTATGTTTCCAGAAAATAAATCAACCTGGTAACACCACCAATTCTCTTTGTGCTTGCTTTGAAGTCAAGTCAAAGTCAAGTGCTTGATTTGAACTACTTGCGAGTCAAAGTTCGTCTGGGTGAGAAACAAGGTCACAGAACAGTATTTTCTGACTATGAATCCATTTTCAAAGTTCCTGTAAGTTCTCTCTGGGAGTCCTTGGGGTTTTTCTTGTATGCTCACTAAGTGAGGGGTAGGGGGGAGGCTAGGTGCCCTGCAGGGGGCATTTTCCCCATCTTCCTTGGGATTATTTTAGGGGGCACAAGGCATCCAGAACAGACATTTCTCAGCTTCCTCTCAGCTGCATGCAGCCCTGTGATTTAACTCTGGTTGGGAGGTTATACACGAATGTGACAGATATAATGTCTGGTTCTTAAGGGGAATATCCATGCTTCACCACCTACTTTCTTTCCTTTTTTTTTTTTTTTNTATGACATTAAAGGACTCCTTTATATTACAATTCCCTCCTCAAATATAAACCCGCTTATACGAGTGAGAGATTCTTAATCAAACATCTTCCTGTGGCTACATGCAGCTACTGGTGGCATTTGGATGCAGAGGCTTAACCCGTGCCAAGCGGGACAGGCCGAGGCGGAGGCTCTGACTCGGAGACTTCACGGCCACTCCTGCCTGGGGGCTGCGGCTGCTGCTTCCGGACATGGCTGGTGGGACCCACTTGGGTCTCTTGCTTTCTGCTGCAGGACTGCATATCTGTGAAGGCGTCCTACTGGCCTCCTTTCTTGATGAGGACTGAGATTCTGACTTGACGGCAGCTGGAGTGCAGTCTACTAAAGTCACCCCAGCACCACGCTTGGGTTTAGGCTTCTCTTTCTTTTCAGCTGGAGGTTTCGCTTTCACTTCTTTCCGTTTCATTTCTTTAACTTTACTTTTTCTCACAGTGAAGCTTTCATCGTCTTCACTCCCACTAAAATCAGAGCCATCTTCAGAGTCTTCACCAGTTGCAAAATCTGGCTCAGAGTCGTTGGCTCCATCGTCATCACTGTTTTCCAAGAGAATCTTCCTCTGCTGGACCACGGCTTGGAACGCAGCCTTCCTTTTCCGTGGAGTGTCCTGAGAATCATTCTCCTCAGTGATCTTATCCAGATCTAAATAATCACCGGCTACACTGCAGTTGGAGACATGAGGAGATTTACTCGTTGCTCCTGTTTCCTTCTTGCCATGTTTGTCAAAGCCTTGAGACTGCTCCACATCAATGGTGACAGTTGGAACCTGCTTCACTGACAAAGCCAGTGCGACCTCTAGGTCTCTTCGGTAGAGTTTATCGTCCAAAGCCATCCTTTTTTTAGGGGTTTTCTCTTGTAGTGGGATGTCTTTTTCCTGGAGATTCTTCAGCTTAGGTTCTGGTTTTTCTAGTTTCAACCCCTTTTGTGTTGTTCTGGATTTCTTTTTTAATGGTGCAGTTGCAGGAACAAAATCATCATCACTATCAGAGTCCTCAAACTGGGAGTAATTGACTGGCTTCTTATGCCTCGCAGGCCGCACCATGATCCCCTCTGAGGCTGGAAACCTGCAGCTCTCTGGCCACTCACTTTCTTTTTAAAAAACTTTGATTTTATACTGGAGTATAGTTGAAAACATTATACATAATGTTATACGTAAGTATACATTAAGTATAAGTATACATTATACATAAGTATAATCATAAGCATAGTTTATACTATATATATGTATATATGATTATATATATTTTATCATGTATATACGATTATACATAACTTATGATTATACAGTGGAAGTGAGAAATAGATTTAAGGGACTATATCTGATAGACAGAGTGCCTGATGAACTATGGACAGAGGTTTGTGACATTGTGCAGGAGACAGGGATCAAGACCATCCCCATGGAAAAGAAATGCAAAAAAGCAAAATGGCTGTCTGAGGAGGCCTTACAAATAGCTGTGAAAAGAAGAGA
>SJYX01004764.1:155466-179529 GCA_006410675.1 Oreotragus oreotragus
AGGTTGTTTCCATGTCCTCTTTTAAGATTTTTAATTGGAGAATAATTGCTTTACAATGTTGTTGGGTTTTTAATTTTTATCTTCTATTTTCTATCTGCTTATCTTTACAATTAACCTCTGGAACACTTGAAGGATGATGGTAAGGACTTAGAAATATAGAAAGTAGGATGAAAACAAAAGAAGATAATTTGAGGACAGGTCTAGGAAAGGCAACATCCAAATAATGGGAGTTTCATAAAAAGAGACAAAAAATTGAAGAAGAAGAGATTTTTCCAACAACTATTATGAGAGAATCTTCTAGAATCCTGTGATATGAGATTTTAGGTTGAAACTGTCCACAGAATGCCAAGCACGCAGACTGAAAATGAAGCAAAGCAAAAAAAGACAGTAATGCACTTCTCATAAGCTGCAAAGAAAAGTTTCTCAAGGAAGAACATTTCCTTGCAAAGCATCAAAAATCAGAATGTCTTGAGATTTCTCCACACCGGTAGATGGAGGAAGGAATGCAGAATATCTTCAACAATGGAAAAGCACAATTATGGTCCTCAAAAATGTATCCTCTCAATACAGAATATATACTTTTCTCAAGGATATATGAGCTGTCCCCTCTCGGGGCTATTCTTCAGAATCAGGAAATGTTAGTGTTGAAAAGGCACGTAACTGTTTAGGGACCTCTCCGGTGGTCCTGTGGCAAGACTTCACACTTCCAGTGCAAAGGGTGTAGGTTTGATCTCTGGTTGGGGAATTAAGATGCTGTGGGACCCTCCAAAAGAAGCATCTTCATTGTATAGACAAAAATGAAGGGCCCTGTCACCCAGCTGGGTAAAGACACCACCGGGATGCTGTCCATTTTTCAGCTGTCTTTCCTTTCCACCTCCTCCTACAAAGTGATCCATGACACTTGGGTCATCAGCGGCAGCGTGGAGGGAGGTTCCAGCTTTAGCTTAAACCAGGCCTGTCCCTGGTGTTTAGACATATTTGATCACGTCCATGAGTAGAGCTTTGAACCAAGCCAGCATCAATTTGCTCGTGGGGTTTTGAAGCCTTCTGGGAGACCCTGTAACAAAGGGGAGGGAGGTGTGATGAACTCAATCCAGTAACCAAGTCTCAAGCTTCTGAAGGAGAAGGCCGTTTTCAGCACTGCGTGGTGTCGGCCACTCTGCTTTGCCTCTCAGGCCAGTGGAGTGAGAGAGCAGAGGTGTAAGTTAAAAGAAATAAGGAAAGCACTTCAAATAAAACTACCAAAGGTATTATAGGGCTAGCCATTTCTTCAGTATCTCCTAAAAGAATGTAACAGAAAACCACCCACCTCCTAACTCACTTTATAACTTTTTAAAACTAACCTATAAATTTTCAGACATTTATTTTTAATTGAAGGATAATTACAATATTGTGTTGGTTTCTGCCATATATCAATGTGGATCAGTCATAAAAAATTAACCTATAACTTTTTATGTTTCTTAGGTTTTCCTCTAACAAATTTAGGACTTGGGCTTAGTGATTTTTAAAATGTATACCTGTGGCAGATTCATGTTGGTGTATGGCAAACCAATACAGTATTGTAAAGTAAAATAAAGTAAAATTTTTAAAAACCTCTTCTTTTAAGATTTTTAAAAATGTTTAGATTTCAGAAAGAGGAATTAAGTTATATATTAGGCATAACTTTTAAACTGTAAGTTTTAAGCTTTAAGTTTGAGCTTCTGGTGCCTCAGATGGTAAAGAATCTTTCTGCAGTGGGGGAGATCTAGGTTTGATCCCTGCATGGGGAAGATCCCCTGGAGAAGGGAATGGCAACCCACTCCAGTATTCTTGCCTGGAGAATCCCATGGACAGACGAGCCTGGTGGGCTACAGTCCGTGGGATCGTCAAGAGTCAGACACAACTGAGCAACAGACACATTAGGTATAAGGATTGTGGCACTGAACTTTTGATTTTGGGAGTTTTGTGAGGTTTTTCTCAAGTATTTTCTAAAATTTTAAATTTAACTGGAGAAAAGTTGCTTTACAATGTTGTGTTGCTTTCTGCCATACATGTGAAACACTCAGAAGTGCATGCATATCCCCTCCCTCTTGAACCTGCCTCCCTCCCCACCCCCATCCCAGACCTCCTGGTGGTCCAGGACATGGAAGCAGCCTTGAGGTCCAGTGATGAATGGATAAAGAAGTTGTGGTACATGCATTCAATGGAATATTACTCAGCCATAAAAAGGAACAAATTTGAGTCAGTCGAACTGAGGTGATGCCTTTTCATATCATCATGGATGGCATCACCGACTCAACAGACATGATTTGAGTAAACTATGGGAGTTGATGATGGACAGGGAGGCCTGGCATGCTGCAGTCCACGGGGTGGCAAAGAGTCAGACATGACTGAGTGACTGAATTGAACTGAAGTGAGGTGGATGAACCTAGATCCTTGGTACAAAGTGAAATAAGCCAGAAAGAGAAAAATACATATCATATATTAATACACACATGAAATCTAGAAAAATGGTACTGATAAACCTACTTGCAGGGCACGAATAGAGATGCAGACAGAGAGAACGGATTTGCGGACACTGGCGGGGGGAGGAGAGAGTGGGACGAACTGAGAGTAGCACTGAAACACACACACTACCATGCATAAAACAGATGGCTAGTGGGAAGCTGCTGTATAACCCAGGAGTTCAGCTCTCAGTGCTTTAAAGCAAAGGAAGCCTGCATTCCTGCGGTGGTTAAACATACTTCAAAGGAAATGCAGAGTGATTGTGTACTGATTCACAGTTCCCTGTGTCTCTATAAAGCATATGACCTTTTCTGTAACCTAAGGATGTTTTGGATCTTAGGTTTTGACCTACTTCTTTCCATCTTTATTTTATGCATTTACTAAAAACGCCGGGGAGGGAGCACAACACCAATCAGTTGGCAGTTGCGTGAGGGGAGGTATGTTCATTACAAGACTGTTAGCAGAAGTGGAGACCAGCAGGGATGAGCTCCACCGGCCTCCAGGCTCTCATGGGGCACTGCTGTCTGCCGGTTACTCCCAGGCAGCCCCAGAGGCTCTGGCAGTCAGCTTTCCAAAAGGAGCCAAGGCAAGGAGCTCAAAGACCTTTGACTGGATTGTGGGCTGAGAAAAGGAGGAAAGTGGGGGTGATTCCGTGTCTGATGGTGAATGCCACGTATTTCTGATTGAGTCTGTGTCTTGTGCCTTAGTGGATCCTGCCGTGATCCATTGCTCAGCCTGGCAATTCCACTTTGGAAATTCAACTGACTATAGGGTCAGTGCATTTCCAAAGATTTTACTTGAGGAAAATGGCTACTAACTCAGTAGATTACATGTCCCCTCAAATCTCCCTGCATCATAAGCTCATTAGTTTACTATCCATCATCCCATAGTCCCTGAGTTTTTACCTACTCTTGCATCAAATGTAGTAGAGTGTGAATACTGACCACATTCTCCTTCAAATTAAAAGATAATTCTTTTCTGTTAGAGACTCTATGAACAATTATGGGGACAAGTGATAGCTTGTTCATAGTATCCATGTAAGCATGGCATTATTACTACAATAGCTAACATTTATGAATAATCCCTATGTTCATGGCACTAACCTAAGCATATTAAGGGTATTAAGTGATTAATTCTCATGTTAACCCTTTAAGGGGATAGTACTTTCATCTCTATATTATGGACAATGAAACTAAACACTGAGAAGTAATATTGGGAGACAGAAAAGGCAGGTCCACACCGGTAATGATTCTGCAAGTAAAAATCTGATTTCTGTTCCATTACAGGAGAAGCTTCTATAGAAGGCAAAGGTTTACAAATGACTCAAAAAGCGGCCATTTCTGTAATGGTACCTGTGGGTTTTTTTACATGTCATTGGAATCCTATGGAATATCTGGGTAGCTCGTCTAATTTGCAAAAACGGCACAGATATCTCTATTTTGTATCATTGTGTTGGTTAAGAAGGAAACAATGCCATCTGTTTGGCTTGTTAATCGAACTTGCTTTAGAAAGGAGATGTTTACAAGAGTTCCGTGTGACATAGTGGTTGAAGTTTGGACTCTGCAGCCAGAGTATATAGAACTGAATCACCAACTAATTGTGTAATTTAGGGTAAACTGTGTTTCATCTTTAAGAATTCAATTTTCCTTGTAAAATAGGGATGATAGCACAATTTGCTTTATACTGTATGTTTCTCCTACCCTTGGGTTAGTTGCTCAGTTGTGTCTGACTCTTTGTGATGCCATGGACTACAGCCTCCTAGGCTCCTCTGTCCGTGGGATTTCCCAAGCAAGAATACTGGACTGGGTAGCCATTCCTGGAACATTAAGGTGCATAACTGAGTAGCTTTTAGTATATTTACATGGGTGTGAAATATCACCCTTCTGTAATTCCAGGACAGTCTTATCATCCCCCTAAAAAAAACCCCGAATCCATTAGCAGTCATTCCATATTCCTCCCTCCACCCAGTCCCTGGCAACCACTGATGTAATTATCTCTGGATTTAACTATTCTGGACATTTCATATAGTTGGAATTATGCAATACGTAATCTTTTTATTATTTATTCATTTATTTGCTCTGTTAGGCCTTAGTTGAGGCATGCAGGATCTTCAGTCTTCGTTGCAACCTGTGGGATCTTTGCTTGCTACATACAAACTCTTAGTTGCAGCATGTGGTATCTAGTTCCCAGACCAGGGATCGAACTCGGGCCCCCTGAATTGGGAGTGCAGAGTCTTGGCCACTGGACCACCAGGGAAGTCCCTACAATATGTAATCTTCCACATCTGGCTTTATTTTCACTTAGCATTTTGTTTTCAAGTTTCATCCATGTTGTGGTCACCCTTTTATCAGACTGAGGGAGTTCCTTTCTATTCCTACTTTGTTTAGTGTTTTGACCCTGAAGGAGTGTTAGAATTTTTGCATATATGGTGATGGTCATGTACTTTTCATCCTTTATTCTATTATTATGGTGCATTACCACAGACTTCTCGCTTGCAGAATTGCTCTTGGAACCAGGGAGAAGGGCATGGAAAAGGGGGCCATTAAGATGACACACAGTTCACTGTTCTTACCAAGACTCAGCTGTTTTCTTGAATAAAAGCTCCTCAGATTGTTGCAAACCTCTGGCTAATTTCCAGAATTCTGAAAATGATGACTTAACAATTTTTCCCTGGGTTTTTCTCGCTTTTATGGAAGAGTAGATTTTTCAAGAGGTTTTTATTCCACTCTTCCTGCCAACATCCTTCATATGCTTTTGACAAAGATTGTATAAGTTAATAAATATAAACCACTCGCAAGAGTCCTCGACTCACAGTAAATACCATATCACTATATTTAGTCAATTTATCCTGAGTTCAGCTGGGCACTTAGAAAAGTCTGCTGGGCTGGGAATAGAGAAGTGTCTCCCTGCCCCAACTTGTGTTTATAGAAATCAATCAGTAATGAGCCCCTTGCATTTCAAAGAACTCAGTAACAGCCCTGGGCTTTCAGTAGGTAGAGGATAATCAGAACTCCAAACACTTTCATCTTCTTCCCACACTGCCCACTGAGAAGACGTTCCCACTTTCTACAAAGATTCGAAGATTCCAACCTGGCTGGCAAATCTGGTTCTTGCTCTGCATGACTTTCAATAATCTGTGCATAACTTAAAGCCCTGTATTTCAGAATCAAAGGGAGAAAGGAGAAAGTGTTGGTAAGATAATAAAGATTAAAAATTACAGAGAAATTGAGAGTTTGTGTTCAATCCAAGGTCACCAGTCTCTGCTGTTTTTCTATTTTGAAGATTTCCTCCCACGTATGAGAGCACTTTATAGTGATGAAAATGTTCCATATCTTGATTTGGGTGCTGGCTCTGTGAGTGTTTACAATTGTCAAAACTTATCAAGGGACTAGCTGTGATAGACAAAGAGCCTGATGAACTATGGAGGGAAGTTTGTGGCAAGTACAGGAGACGGGGATCAAAACCATCCCCAAGAAAAAGAAATGTAAAAAAGCAAAATGACTGTCTGAGGAGGCCTTACAATTAGCTGTGAAAAAAAGAGAAGTGAAAAGCAAAGGAGAAAAGGAAACAGCAAGGAGAGAGAAGAAAGTCTTCCTCAGTGATCAGTGCAAAGAAATAGAGGAAAACAATAGAATGGGAAAGACTAGAGATATCTTCAAGGAAATTAAAGATACCAAGGGAACATTTCATGCAAAGATGGGCACAATAAAGGACAGAAATGGTATGGACCTAACAGAAGCAGAAGATATTAAGAAGAGGTGGCAAGAATATGCAGAAGAACTGTACAAAAAAAATCTTCATGACCCAGATAATCACCATGGTGTGATCACTCACCTATAGCCAAACATCCTGGAATGTGAAGTCAAGTGGGCCTTAGGAAGCATCACTATGAACAAAGCTAGTGGGGGTGATGGAATTCCAGTTGAGCTATTTCAAATCCTAAAAGATGATGCTGTGAAACCGCTGCATTCAATATGCCAGCAAATTTGGAAAACTCAGCAGTGGCCACAGGACTGGAAAAGGTCAGTTTTTATTCCAACCTCAAAGAAACGCAATGCCAAAGAATGCTCAAATTACTGCACAGTTGCACTCATCTCACAAGCTAGCAAATTAATGCTCAAAATTCTCCAAGCCAGGCTTCAACAATACGTGAACCATGAACTTCCAGATGTTCAAGCTGGTTTTACAAAAGGCAGAGGAACCAGAGATCAAATTGCCAACATCCACTGGATCATCGAAAAAGCAAGAGAGTTCCAGAAAAATATCTATTTCTGCTTTATTGACTATGCCAAAGCCTTTGACTGTGTGGATCACAACAAACTGTGGAAAATTCTGAAAGAGATGGGAATACCAGACCATCTGTATGGTCTTGAGAAATCTGTATGAAGTTCAGGAAGCAACAATTAGAACTGGATGTGGAACAACAGACTGGTTCCAAATCAGGAAAGGAGTGCACCAAGGCTCTATATTGTCACCCTGCTTATTTAACTTATATGCAGGGTACATCATGAGAAACATTGGGCTGGGTGAAGCACAACCTGGGACCGAGATTGCCAGGAGAAATATCAATAACCTCACATATACAGATGATGCCACAGTTATGGCAGAAAGCAAAGAACTAAAGGTCCTCTTAATGAAAGTGAAAGAGGAGAGTAAAAACGTTGGCTTAAAGCTCAACATTCAGAAAACTAAGATCATGGCTTCTGGTCCCATCATTTCATGGCAAATAGATGGGGAAACAGTGGAAACAGTAACAGACTTCATTTTCTTGGGCTCCAAAATCACTGCAGATGGTGACTGCAGCCATGAAATTAAAAGATCCTTGCTCCTTGGAGGAAAGTTATGACCAACCTACATAGCATATTAAAAAACAGAGACGTTACTTTGCCCACAAAGGTCCGTCTAGTCAAGGCTATGGTTTTCCAGTGGTCATGTATGGATGTGAGAACTGGACTGTAAAGAAAGCTGAGCACCGAAGAATTGATGCTTTTGAACTGTGGTGTTGGAGAAGACTCTTGTGAATCCCTTGGACTGCAAGGAAATCCAACCAGTCCATCCTCAAGCAAATCAGTCCTGAATATTCATTGGAAGGACTAATGCTGAAGCTGAAATTCCAATACTTTGGCCACCTGATGCAAAGAACTGACTCTTTGGAAAAGACCCTGATGCTGGGAATGATTGAAAGCGGTAGGAGAAGGGAATGACAGAGGATGAGATGGTTGGATGGGCATCACCGACTCAATGGACATGAATTTGAATAAACTCCAGGAGTTGGTGGTGGACAGGGAAGCCTGGCATGCTGCAGTCCATGGGGTCGAAAAGAGGTGGACACGACTGAGCGACTGAACTGAACTGATCAGATTGTACCTTTAAGGTCAACAGATTTCATTGTATATACATGTTGCCTCAATAATTTAAAAAATATATATATATTTCCCTGTACCTCTTTGAAATTGTATTTTTAAAAACTCGGAATGCTGAAATGCCTTCTTTAAGGCCACACAGTAACTCTGTGTTGGATACAGAATAAAAACAGGGCTTTTAGACTCCTATTTCATAGGTCCAACTCCCAAATTATATTTCTGAACTTATTTTCCATGAAATTGGAGTTCTGTACAAGTATCTACCAAATGAATTCTCTCTCATTATCATTTGAAGTGATTACCTTGCTGGCTGATGAATAAGAAGAATCTTGGCAGTTTTAAAATGCAGAAGTCAAAATAATTATCCATAGGTTAAACTGAAGATTGGTAATCATTAATGTTAAGAACCCTGAAGAAAAAGAGAGCAAATCAATTTATTAGGGCTCATTTTTTTGGTCTCATGTCAATTCTTAATATTTATTTGCTTAGAATTAGTTTCTTATTTTTATTATTATCTTTTTTGTGCTCATTTTAATAAGAAGGTACCTACATATTCATGTTTACCTTTCAGTTTTGCCTACTGCTCTAGAGGATCATCCAAAACATTCATTATTATCATGGTGACAGATCCTCCTTAAGGTAACAAGGGATCATCATTTAGAGTAAAATTGTAAACAGCGATCCAGAGTCTGTGAAGAGACAATTAAAGAACATTTGGGGCATATGAGCAAGTAACAATACAGCAAAGAGTTTCCTTTTCGTTTACTTGAGGCATATATCCTAATCAGTAGTTTTGTAGGTGATATAAATATTATGAACCCAGAGTGTGTTATTTAGCATTTAGTATTCTGAGCTGTTTTTATAATAAAATATTCTTTGAGAAGGGAGATCAATTTAATTCAAATATTTCTGACAACTCAAAATATATTGTACCCAGATGATATTATCTGGTTACCTAATCAACCTTATATGCTGGAGACTTGGAAATATTTTGCTAAAAAGAAACAAACGGTGTTGTTATAATTTAAAGGCATGCTTAAATCATGAAGTTTACTTTATTCCTCATCTGCCAGGTAAACAGAAATATCCATTCATGACATTTTGAGATCTCAATTTATAAAAAAAAATAAAAAGACTGAGACAGGCAGCAGTGGTAGTTCCTTGCAAAGGAGCTTGCATACAACACACGCACACTCCCCACGATTATCCATTCATCGTTTTAAATGACATGATTCTGAGTCACATCCAGACTCTTGTAAAGATGGACTATGTCCCAAGCCGGGTTGATGCATCTCTTCCTCGGCATATTTGCTTTGAAGCAGAGAGAGTCAATGTGGTATCTGTCTTGTGGCTGAAGCTCCAGAGGGGTTCACTGTGTTTCCTGCCATGTGGTTCTGCAGAAGGAAGGAGAGAAACAAACTGGATATGCAGAGGGGAGCAGAGTGGACAGAGAAAGGGGTCTCACCTCATCCAGATTCATGCTTCCAGTGTTTCCTGAGGTCCAGCTGCATTCCCATTCTCGGGTTCTGAAATGCATATTGACATTCTCATATTTTTTTCCCTTAAACCATTTTGAGTGTTTATTTTTGTAAAACAAACTTTGGGGGAAATGTTAGTATATATTTAGATGTATTTTAGTATATCCGAAATGTGTGCTCCAACTGGAAAGACTTGAAGGCTTGTCTAAAAGCAGATGAAATTTCAGTTTATTCAGCAGGCGATGTATTTAGAATGTGATGATGGATGGAGGAGCCTGATAGGCTGCAGTCCATGGGGTCGCTAAGAGTCGGACACTGAGCGACTTCACTTTCACACATTGGAGAAGGAAATGGCAACCCACTCCAGTATTCTTGCCTGGAGAATCCCAGGGACGAGGGAGCTTGGTGGGCTGCCGTTTATGGGATCGCACAGAGTCGGACACGACTGAAGCGACTTAGCAGCAGCAGCAGCATGAAGTTACCCTAATTTTTTTAATAAGCCCAATAAATAGTAAAGTGCATTTAGAGGCCCTTGTCAGAGCTTGGTCGGAAAAGAAGACAGAAAACGCACAAAGGCAGTTAAAATAGCTGTCATATGGTGGAGGGATTTTCTTCCCTGTGGCATTTTCAAATAATAAAGTGGGTGCCTGACATTTGGGAGGAAAATTCACAGATGTATCTAGAAATTCTTCAAATACTCCACTCCTAGAACTCTGCTCTAAAACATACTCTTCCCAGCTTCTTTGTCCATGAAATGGAATTGATGATATCCGTTCCTGGATTTACTGTTGGGACAGAATGAGATTGTGTAGGGAATGGGGTGCAAACACGCCCGAGGGTGGTGGGGACTCCTGGAGACCTGAGGGTCTCCTGTCTCAAATCAAGACCCTGCCATAGGACATTCAAAATTTCCTTCATGTATGGTTCACAAGCATGAATGTTCAATCTGCTCCATGATTTTAGCATTTAGGAAGACTCTACATGTTCTAAGCATGGGGACTGGCCTGCTTGGTGCTGTGTACTGCCTCGCTCTAGGTGGGGGCATTCCCAGACATGAGGCTGACACACAGGTCAGATGCACTGGACAGGGGTCTGTCTCAGAGCACTGCACTGAGTACATCGGAGGATGGCATGGTTCATGGACTGGCATCGAGACCCACTTAGAGAACTGCAGTGAAGTACGTTGAAAGGCTCAATTGTGCTAATATGTATCAAAAGGAAAATCTGCATCCTTGTGGGCTTTCCACTTATAGACCACCTTGGGTATTTTTATTCAACAGGTAACCGGATATCCCTTCTACCTTTGCCTTCTGGAAATCAGAAATGGAGAAACTGTTTTCTGGAGTTCACTTTAAAACGTTGTTTATTTATTTGGCTGTGCTGGGTCTTAGTTGTAGCCTGTGAGATCTTTCCGCTGCAGTATGTGGGATCAAGTTCCCTGACCAGGGATGGAGCCTAGGCCCCTTGCATTGGGAATGTGGAGTGTTAGCCACTGGGAAATCCTGGATTTTACTTTTATAAGTCTTAAGTCCTTTCTGTGTATTGAATATATGACTTTCCAAAGGATTCCATTGATGTATTTAGCTACATCCAGAACCTTGAAAATTATATGGTATGATTTTGTATCTATTTTGTACAAATATTCCATTTTATTTCATTTCCTTCTAAAAGTTCTAAGGTCAAAAGTGTTGCAAAGAGTTTGTTGTGAGGTGCTCTGTTAGAGCAAATCTAGATTTCTATTTTGGTGCCTTAATCCTTCCACAGCTGTGTGAGATCCAGTTTCCAGGAGGGGAAAAGTCACATTTAATATTAGAGGATCATAGCTCCCCCTCCTGGAACTATAAGGTTTTAAAGCCCTGCTTTGTTTTCTGTTCTTTTCCTTGCAACTGATGCTCTGTATCTAAGTCGTGTCTGACTCTTTTGCGACCCCATGGACCCGCCAGGCTCCTCTGCCCTTGGAATTCTCCAGGCAAGAATACTGGAGTGGGTTGTCATTTCCTCCTCCAGGGGATCTTCTGGACCCAGGGATCAAATTCAGTTCTATACATCTGTGTCTCTTTTGCTGTCTCGCATACAGGCTTATGTCACATAGATACGTTTAACTGATTTTTGACAAAGGCACAAAAGCAATTAAATGGTACAGTGGCATGACATATCTTTCAACAAATAATAAGTGAAGTAAGTAAAGTAAGTAAAGTCACTCAGTCGTGTCCGACTCTTTGTGACCCCGTGGACTGCAGCCCACCAAGCTCCTCAGTTCATGGGATTCTCCAAGCAAGAATACTGGAGTGGGTTGCCATTTCCTTCTCCAGGGGATCTTCCCGACCCAGGGATCGAACCCAGGTCTCCTGCATTGAAGGCAGACGCTTTAACCTCTGAGCCACCAGGGGCAATTATACATACATAGGTAAAATAGTAAATCTCAAATGTAATCTTAAACCTTATAGGAAATTAATTTAAAATAAATTATGGACATAAATGTAAAACTATAACATTTAGAAAACCACATAAGAGAAAATATTTACTAGCTAGACTAGGCAAAGAGTTTTTAGACTTATTAAAAGTATATGCCAATGCAGGAGATGTAGGTTCATCCCTGGGTCAGGAAGATCCCTTGCAAGAGGAAATGGCAACCCATTCCAATATTCTTGCCTGGAAAATCCCATGGACAGAGGAGCCTGGTGAGCTACTGTCCATGGGGTCACAAAGGGTCAGACACAACTAGGAAATTAAACAAAGGAACAACAAGTTTGTGGTAACTTGGTATAGCAGGAATAGGAAGCTAATTCACCACATACCTGAGCCCCAAAGAGGGGAAGGTGTCTAGATTATGTAAAGAAATCTCAAAACTTCATAGTAGAAATAATCCAATTAGAAAAATGGGCAAAAGATATGAAAAAGAAACATTTCACTGAAGAGGATAAAAGTGTCAAATAAGCACATGGAAAGATGGTCAACATCATTTGCCATGAGGCAAATGTAAACCAATAGCACAATGATACATCACTATACACTTCCTACAGGTTTTCAAAATGTTAATACTGGAAGAACTGGATAAGTGTACACATACATGGAATATCTCTATAATAGTTCTCACAAGCATTTGTGAATCTGTAATTATTTCAATAACAATTCCAATTAAAAATTCAGCTATGAAAGTGAACCCAAGTGATCATCTTTAATTTATTCCTCCTTTGTGAACAAGTCTACACTGAAAGTACAAAATTCTAGTCCCAAGCTTTTGAGAAATACAATTTCTTCTGTGGTTACAATTCTAATTTCTAACTTTTCATATTTATATATTTACCTTGTTGTGAAGGAATTTTGTTTGCCAAGACTTTAGCAATAATTATCAGTTTGTTTCCATAGGATAGGAAACCAACATGCTGATAAAGAACAAATTGGTGTGGAATTTTTAAGTTGTAATGCCTTAAACTGGGAATCAATCCCATTTTTTAAAAATCATTTATTTTGGGGGACTTCCCTGGTGGCTCAGTGGTTAAGGTTCTGCACTGAAGGGGGCATGGATTCAATCCCTGGTTCAAGAAGTAAGATCCCGAATGTAGCATGGCACAGCCGAAAAAAAAAGGGGCAAATAAATTTTGAGGACAAATATTGTCTAAGATCATTTCTATATATCACAGTGTTTGGCATAATGCCATTCTTGGACATACTAAATTGTTAAATAATATTCACTGACTCTATTGCTAATTAACCAATCATATAAACTGTATACCATAAAAATACAGTGAGAAATGAAAACATAAATAAGCATTCTTTGTAGAACACTTTAAAAATCACTGTCTCAAATTTTCATTCACAAATACAAACTTCAGAGTATACATGATATAATAAGACAGAACAGGATGAAGATATTTTTAAAGCATCATTTCAACTATACCAAATAACCCCTCACCCTTGACATACACAAGCACACACAAACAAACAGAATCTCAAAAGTAAAATAAAATAAGCAACTATATATATATATATCTTATAGTGGGATAAGATGTATTTAAGGAGCTTTACTTTAAAGATGCATTTAAATACTTCAAATATTATTTAAAGTGGTGTTGAAAAAGACTCTTGAGAGACCCTTGGACTGCAAGGAGATCCAACCAGTCCATTCTAAAGGAGATCAGTCCTGGGTGTTCATTGGAAGGGCTGATGTTGAAGCTGAAACTCCAATACTCTGGCCACCTGATGCAAAGAACTGACTCATTGGAAAAGACCCTGAAGCTGGGGAAAATTGAAGGCAGGAGGAGAAGGGGACGACAGAGGATGAGATGGATGGATGGCATCACCAACTCGATGGACATGAGTTTGAGTAAGCTTCGGGAGTTAGTGATGGACAGGGAAGCCTGGCATGCTGCAGTCCATGGGATCACAAAGAGTCAGGCACAACTGAGTGACTGAACTGAACTGAAAGAGCTCCATCTCTTCTTTACCACTGGTGGTGGTGTTTTAGTCACTAAGTCATGTCTGACTCTTGGGACCCCATGGATGGTAGCCTGCCAGGTTCCTCTGTCCATGGGATTTTCCAGGCAAGAATACTGGAGTGGGTTGCCATTTCTTTCTCCACTTTTTAAGTGGAGACTATCAGTACAGACTATCATACTCAGATTCATTTCATGCTCTTCAAAATTTTTGCGTATGACTTCAAGAAAGATTGCACAATAAGCATATCTCCAGAGAATGTTAAAAAAGTGTTGGAAAAAAGTCATGTCTGACTCTTTGCAACCCTACAGACTGTAGTCCATTGGGCTCCTCTGTCCATGGAATTATCCAGGGAAGCTCCCTGCTAATCTGTTGATCAATATGTTTGGTAACTAAAATAGAAATAAGCTTGTTAATTCAATGTATATGTTTTTTTCTGACTTGAATTGTTTGAGTAAATAAAACATTATGCAAATTAATTTATACAAATATATACATCAATGTCCACATTTTATATATATAATATATCATATATCAAATTTATATCATATATATATCAATTTTCTACATTAAAAAAAATGTATGTTGATTCACAAATTGGCCCCCATATATGTAGGGCAAGGAGAGACCAAAAAAATAGGCAGATCACTCCAGACTGGTAGGTTTAATAAAGAAGAGAGCTTACTTATTGAAGCTTGTATTGGGTCACCACAACGTGAGTAGATCTCTGCAACCTTTTAGGTTTATATAGCAGTTTTAACTGGATGAACTCACGAATACCATTCAGATGGTCTTTGTTTTCTCAAGGCTGTGACCTTTAAGCCATTCCACCTATGGGAATAGTGAAGAGAACGTACATTCCAAGGACAGGGGTGGGGATGAGGACCGAGTTCATTAGTCAACCACAGTGGTCACCTCCTCTTGATGATCTCCTCTAACAGTGAATATGATCTGGAGTCCTAGAAACAGCAGATGAGTAAGTGCTGGGAAGTCGTTCTGATTGCATTTTAGATTTTTATCCTGTCATGATCTATCTTGCTCATAAATTCATGATTATGAATATATTCTTTTCCCTTTCTCTCTCTTACACGTGCACAAATGGAAGGTGTTTGTTTTTATAGTTGGACATTCTATATTGCTATTGATGTGAAAACAAGTCACCAGACAAAGATGCAAAAGAGAGATAAAAACAAATATGACTAAAGGGGAAAGGACTACTGACATCAACCTGGAGGGCATATCTTTGCACGCAAATATAGAGCTATCTAGCATTTTTGGCATCTGTTTACTTTCTCAGCCAACAAAATTTATCCTCTTTTACATTGTTTGCTTGCAGGCATCAAGATAGGAAAAAATACCATGAAGTACTAAAGAATTACTTAGGTAATTTACTTTCAAATTCAAGGAATAATTATGAGTGAAACTATAATTTCACAAGGACTTCCCCCCTGGCTCAGACGGTAAAGCGATGTGCTTACAATGTAGGAGACCTGGGTTCAATCCCTGGGTTGGGAAGATCCTCTGGAGAAGGAAATGGCAACCCACTCCAGTACTCTTGCCTTGAAAATCCCATGGACAGAGGAGCATGGTGTGCTACAGTCCACTGGGTCACAAAGAGTTGGACACGACTGAACAACTTCATTTTTCACAAGATAAAGAATTCAGAATTAGAGAAATCAAGTTCACAATCGGTGTTATATTATTAGTTCCTTAACTTTTGAAGGCCATTTTATATTGTCCTGAGAACAAATAGTGTATGTAATAAAACATGCAAGAGTATCAGTTATTTCAACTCATTTCATAACTGAAAGCTAAAGGAATTACAATTTCAGTGGATGCTTCTCCTTGGAAATAAGTGCTGAGTAATCATTTGTAATGGAGAATGTTATAAAGAAAAATGAAAATGATGTATGATTGTTCAAATAACATTATGAAGAAAGAATGAATTACTAACTATTGCAAAAGTACATTTAACAATTTTTGAGCAATAATCTACTATACCACAGTAATTGAGAATGTGCCTTCTGGGGTCAGGCTGGACTCATATCCCAACTCACCACTTACTACTGTAAGTGACTATGTACAAGTGCACTGCCATTCTGTGTCTCAATTTATTTCTTAAAAGATCCGGATAATTTAGTGCCTACCTCATTGGGCTCTTGAGGGGACTGTGTAAAATAATCTACAGTAACAAAAAAAAAATTTAGAATGCTGTCTGACACAAAGCATTATGGAGTCAGTAGGTGATAGCTGTTATGCTATGCCCAACAATCAACTCACCACTTACTACTGTAAGTGACTATGTACAAGTGCACTGCCATTCTGTGTCTCAATTTATTTTTTAAAAGATCAGGATAATTTAGTGCCTACCTCATTGGGCTCTTGAGGGGACTGTGTAAAATAATCTGCAGTAACAAAAAAATAATTTAGAATGCTGTCTGACACAAAGCATTATGGAGTCAGTAGGTGATAGCTGTTATGCTATGCCCAACAGAGTAAGGCAACAGAAAAAAAAAAAAAATGAAAAGCTAAAACTTCTAAGAGAATGGAGAAAATATCGGAGGTAGATCTATAAATAGCCCTGCCAAAAATAGAGAGGTAAGATCTGGAAAATGATCTGGAAGGGGCTAATTACAGTGGGAACAGTAAGGGAGATTTCAGAGAACATAATTTGAGCTGAGACTTGATTGGACTAGAATTGGAATAGTATTTCAAAGGCTTATGCAGGATGCAGGACGCTTGGGGCTGGTGTATGGGGATGATCTGGAGGGATGATGTGGGGTGGGAGGTGGGAGGGGGGTTCATGTTTGGGAGTTCGTGTAAACAAACAAACAAACAAATAAATAAATAAATAAAAAGGTTTATGGAAGTAGTGGAGGAGGGGGATGACGAAGTTTCCCAAGACAGGATAGGCCTAAAGACATAGGGAGGTCTCAGTATAAGTACTCTTGGGAAAAAAATAATGTGGTGAATGGAGTCTAAGGCTTCCGAACATCAAGGTGGAAGCTGAAGCTGAAATGTGAGATTGAGAAGACTTTGCTTCAGGTACTCTATTGTGGAATTTTAATAGTTGTGGGACAAAAATATACACTGATTTTTCACCAAAGATTTGCAGTTTCATTCTGTATTATACATATAATTTAAAATGGCTGATCTGAAGAAACTGCTACCAAGGCAGAGACTGTGTAATTTTGTTTGCAAAAATTTTAGTTTGCATAAAGTGTAGCCACATGACTAAATTTAACAACAGAATTTGAGTGGCAGTGATATGTGTCACTTTGGGTCCAGCACAGTGTTCATAACTGATATGCTTCCTCCACCATCTCTTTCCCAGTTCTTAGCCTGGAAGGAAGGGATGACCCTTGACCTCCTAGAGATAAGAGTACTGATTGATGCCTGATGGAAGAAGCTTATCTTCCTCCTGGCCATCGAAACTTATGTGTGTGATGATATTTAGCTACTTTTATCTTTTTTAATAATAAAAGTAATTTTGTTTTTTGTTCTCATAGTCCACAGAATTTTCCAGGAGAACTCAAACAGTGTTGTAGAGGTAAACTGGTTCTGATGTTAGTGAAAACTGCAGAGCCAGTGAACTAAAATTAGGGAAGCTACTCAGGAATTGATTCCACTGATCCTAACAGAGTTGAGAAGTGTAAGTTAGGGAGGTAGAATTAGAATGAAAGAGAATACATACAAGGACAGTCATTGGAAAGGGACTGATTGTGATAAAACTGGGTGACAGCCTGGGGAACGTGTGAGAAGGAAGAAACAGTGGAGATTTTGTTTCTCTGTGACCAGAAAATTAGTCACAAGATAGTAACTATGTTGGCTTAATTTGTGACATTGATGAAATATGTGTTATCAAAAAATAATGGGTAACCTCAAGAGGAAATATGATCTCCACCACTGAAATATATGCAGATAATTTAAATAACATAATGACTATTTACTAAGAATTTATAAAGGGGCTTTCCATGAGGAGTGGATTCTTCTAAGAATATAACCTCAAATTTATTACAATTCAAAGGTTTTATAATTCTTCAATGATGCTGGGTAATATTCAAAATATAGCCTTTCAATGCTTTGTAAGAAAAAATTAAGTCAAATTTTAAAGACTGAAATTTATAAATGTATTTATTGTCATTTTTGAAAGAAAAATTTTATGTCTGAATCATGAAGAAATTACAAAGATATTTAAAATAGCATTTAATAGCATTTCCATAAGCTAATTTATAGAACTTTCTTGTAACAATGAACAATTATAAATCTTAAATGTAGGAATACATATTTTCATTTTTTTTCCTGAAATAATTACCAAAAGTGTGTTTGGTGATTTCCATCCAGCATACAGGTAGCATTTTAGAAGATAAGCTAGCACTTACCATTTCTCTTTACAAGCCCTTCCTCAGTCTTCACAGGGTGTTTGATTTATCCACCTGTGATATTTCCTCTGAGGCAGCACAGCATTGTCTCCACATTACATGCTGTCAGGCGCTACACAGGTCTGTACGTTATTGTCTCTGCAAGTGCATATTCTGTGTCCATTGCTGATTTGCATAGCATCTGCTGTCACTCTGTGCTTTCTCTGTAGTTTTTTTTTCTTTTTTTTTCATCCTTGACAGCTGCTTCAGTAGCACTTTGCCATTGGATTGGCTGTGACGAGGAGAAGATGTGACTCGTTCAGATTCTGATGACACAGCAAACTGCAAATTACCCATTGGCAAAATGAAGTCTATTGCTGGCAAATAATCTCTGGAATTCCGTAATAGGCAATCTGGGCACTGCCGTGCTCCAGCGCAGCAGATGCTGTTGTGTATAACATTTCCATTCTCTAGTAGTCAGAGTGGTAATCAGCCATAGCAAGGTATTCATGACTGCCCACTATAAACAAACACATCCTTTCCTTACTCCAAGAGACTCTGGTGATTCCTGAGCATAGCAGGGTACAGTTGGTTGGTTACTGGCTTGAGGTATTGTCATTATCTTTATAAATTTCACATTTATAATTCTCAGAAACTGAATTAATTGATTTTCATGGAGTTTCTCCAGAATTGACAACAAATCACGATTGAGCTAATAATAATGCCAATAAATTATGTATCACACTATTAAAGTATAACTGCAGTTTGCTTCAAAGACTAGAGAGATTTTATAGTAATCAAGATGGGATGTGATAAATCTGTTCTTATAACGTATTTGGAAAGCTTTAAAGTCTTGATAGAAATAAATTTAAAGTTGTTTTAAACCAAAATAGATATATTTTATTATGTCTTTTAAAACATCTACTGTAAAATTCTTGAAGGCAAGGGAGTTGTCCCATGATACCACGTCAGAAATTGCATAATATAAAACATATATAGAATACTGATTTTATATAAAAATAAATATCCCAAAAGTTCTCTTTCATACCATGATGTATTCTGAACCTAGACAATGTTCCACTACTGTCAGAGAAAAAAGCTTTCAAATTCACATAATGAACCCCAGTTATAGATTTCCTTTATGTTAAATCCCTCTTTGAAATTAATAGATTAGAATAACATCAGTAAAATCTAAAACTGCAAGATTCACAAAATTAACAGAATTTTTGTGTTTAGATAACATAACGCAGTTTAAAATTTAAAGGTTCAAGTTGATTCAATGGCTTTAATGAGTGGCTATTGTAGGGAGCAATGTAGAATGTCATGCTCTCAATCTATGCAAATAGCATGGATGACATTTTCCCATAAGCAGTTAACAGATTCTGCTATGGTGAAAATTTACTAGGTTTATATTGACCTACAAGTCAAAAATCTATATTCTATTTTAAGGTATATAGCATGAGCTACTCCCATTTTAGAAGCCCTGGCACCCAAAATGCCATTTTAGCAACTCATATTTTGACCACAGTCATGCAAATGTTAATTAAAATCAACAAAATAAATTTGTAAAGGCAAAGTATTTTGCTGTTGTAACTGAAGTATGCAAAACTGTGCATTTGAGTTGTAGTGTACTTACCAGTAAATTGGTTGTGTGTGTGCACACACGTACTCAGTCGTGTCAGATTCTTTGTGATCCCATGGACTTTAGCCTCCCAGGCTCCTCTGTCCATGGAATTTTCCAGGCAAGAATATTGGAGTGGGTTGTCATTTCCTTCTCCAGGGGATCTTCCTAACCCAAGGATCAAACCCACGTCTCTTGTGTTCCCTGCATTGGCAGGCAAGTTCTTTACCCGTTGAGCCAACAGGAAATTTGAACAGGAATAAATATACAAATAAGAAATATTAGTTTAAAAAGATAATCATTCAAATCAATTTCAAAAATATAGGATCCAAATACAGTGAATATGTTCACAAGAAAGAATAAATTGCATTTCTCTTTAGCAAAACATTTAGCCATTAGTCTGAAGACTGAAAAAATATTAAGGCAATGATTTTGTCTTCTTTGCACATTTTTAAAATTTTTTGCTTACTTACTAGATTTTTGGTTGTGTTTGGGATAGTGAATTTAGTGAATAAATGAGTCAATTAAAGTGATGTATTAGTTCAATGATAATTACTTCAAAAACACCAGGTGAGTACTGATGAATCCATTTTAGATAAAAGAACATTTCAGTTAACTCTCTAGGGTCCTTAGAAGCACTCAGGATGGAACTCTAGAACCATAAAAAAGAGGAAGAAGAGAAAGGAAGGAGGTGGTCCCAGTATTTATAGTCAGTGTGCATAGTTACAGGGTTACAGTGGGTTAGGAAAACTGGGTATTAGGGAAAACTTGGAGATAATGGAACATTATACATTTTAGCTTCAAGGTAGATTAATAGGATAAAAGCTTTAATTATGAATTGACTTTAGTCAGGTATCTATTTTTACTCAGAATTTTATGCTGTTTTTAGTTTTATTGGACTTGAGAAATTGGATTAGGGAAATTTCCTGCTTTGGTGAAATACTAGAATCTAAATATAAATAATTGATGAATCATAACATATAGACGTAATATAAAATATTTATTCAAATTTTGTGCAATTAGAGGGATCTTGAAACCAATTAAAACCATTATTCTTAAAACTGGAATGATTTATTCTTAAAAACATATGTTAGAAGTGTTGTCATGTATGAGACTATATCTGCCAGGCTTGATGAGAATGCAGCTGGTTAACTGCTGTAGATAAAATAAAAATGAAAGTGAACAACAGCAAAAAGGCAGCAGAATGAGGGTCTTTGTCTGCTTTAAAAAAAAATGCAAACCAGTCACCACTTTTGGCATGCAAAATTTGGAAGTGCTATGTCACTCCCCACCTCTACGGCCCTTGTCTTTGAAAGACTATGCTTTGAAAATGAAGGTGAAGTTTCAAAATGTGCTAAAATATTTCAGGAATNAACGCAGTTTAAAATTTAAAGGTTCAAGTTGATTCAATGGCTTTAATGAGTGGCTATTGTAGGGAGCAATGTAGAATGTCATGCTCTCAATCTATGCAAATAGCATGGATGACATTTTCCCATAAGCAGTTAACAGATTCTGCTATGGTGAAAATTTACTAGGTTTATATTGACCTACAAGTCAAAAATCTATATTCTATTTTAAGGTATATAGCATGAGCTACTCCCATTTTAGAAGCCCTGGCACCCAAAATGCCATTTTAGCAACTCATATTTTGACCACAGTCATGCAAATGTTAATTAAAATCAACAAAATAAATTTGTAAAGGCAAAGTATTTTGCTGTTGTAACTGAAGTATGCAAAACTGTGCATTTGAGTTGTAGTGTACTTACCAGTAAATTGGTTGTGTGTGTGCACACACGTACTCAGTCGTGTCAGATTCTTTGTGACCCCATGGACTTTAGCCTCCCAGGCTCCTCTGTCCATGGAATTTTCCAGGCAAGAATATTGGAGTGGGTTGTCATTTCCTTCTCCAGGGGATCTTCCTAACCCAAGGATCAAACCCACGTCTCTTGTGTTCCCTGCATTGGCAGGCAAGTTCTTTACCCGTTGAGCCAACAGGAAATTTGAACAGGAATAAATATACAAATAAGAAATATTAGTTTAAAAAGATAATCATTCAAATCAATTTCAAAAATATAGNGGATCTTCCTAACCCAAGGATCAAACCCACGTCTCTTGTGTTCCCTGCATTGGCAGGCAAGTTCTTTACCCGTTGAGCCAACAGGAAATTTGAACAGGAATAAATATACAAATAAGAAATATTAGTTTAAAAAGATAATCATTCAAATCAATTTCAAAAATATAGGATCCAAATACAGTGAATATGTTCACAAGAAAGAATAAATTGCATTTCTCTTTAGCAAAACATTTAGCCATTAGTCTGAAGACTGAAAAAATATTAAGGCAATGATTTTGTCTTCTTTGCACATTTTTTAAATTTTTTGCTTACTTACTAGATTTTTGGTTGTGTTTGAGATAGTGAATTTAGTGAATAAATGACTCAATTAAAGTGATGTATTAGTTCAATGATAATTACTTCAAAAACACCAGGTGAGTACTGATGAATCCATTTTAGATAAAAGAACATTTCAGTTAACTCTCTAGGGTCCTTAGAAGCACTCAGGATGGAACTCTAGAACCATAAAAAAGAGGAAGAAGAGAAAGGAAGGAGGTGGTCCCAGTATTTATAGTCAGTGTGCATAGTTACAGGGTTACAGTGGGTTAGGAAAACTGGGTATTAGGGAAAACTTGGAGATAATGGAACATTATACATTTTAGCTTCAAGGTAGATTAATAGGATAAAAGCTTTAATTATGAATTGACTTTAGTCAGGTATCTATTTTTACTCAGAATTTTATGCTGTTTTTAGTTTTATTGGACTTGAGAAATTGGATTAGGGAAATTTCCTGCTTTGGTGAAATACTAGAATCTAAATATAAATAATTGATGAATCATAACATATAGACGTAATATAAAATATTTATTCAAATTTTGTGCAATTAGAGGGATCTTGAAACCAATTAAAACCATTATTCTTAAAACTGGAATGATTTATTCTTAAAAACATATGTTAGAAGTGTTGTCATGTATGAGACTATATCTGCCAGGCTTGATGAGAATGCAGCTGGTTAACTGCTGTAGATAAAATAAAAATGAAAGTGAACAACAGCAAAAAGGCAGCAGAATGAGGGTCTTTGTCTGCTTTAAAAAAAAATGCAAACCAGTCACCACTTTTGGCATGCAAAATTTGGAAGTGCTATGTCACTCCCCACCTCTACGGGCCCTGTCTTTGAAAGACTATGCTTTGAAAATGAAGGTGAAGTTTCAAAATGTGCTAAAATATTTCAGGAATAAATTGTGAAGTGAAGGAAGGTATAAACAAACTTCTTCAAGTTATAGCACCCCAAATTCCAGCTAAGATTAAAGATGCTTATAATAGAATGTTAACTTTAATATCAGAATTGTATTCTGTTTTAACTGTGAATTCAATTCCATTTTTGGGAAGGGATGTGCCACGCTGCTTGCTAGATCTTAGTTTCCCAACTAGGGACTGAATCTAAGCCCTTGGCAGTGAAAGCATGGAGCCCTAACCTCTGGACCACCAGGGAGTTCCCCCAAATGAATTTAAAATTATGAAGTTAGGAAACATAAAGACATGGTTTCAAAATTCTTTCTACAACATATTGCCTGTGTGAGTCAGAATGAGTAAATTAGACTTTTAGATCACAGCTTTCTCAATGCTAAAGTAGGAAAAAATTATAGAACGTACACTTTAGGGTTATTAAGTAAATTAACACATATAATGTATATAAAATACCTAGCACTACAAATATATTAAAAAACCATAGGCTATTATTAATAGCTTATGAAATGAATTAATTCTACCTTAGAGTAAAATGCGCACCTGTGTTATATTGCTTCCTTATGTTGAATTTCCAGGCAAATAAAAAGTAACTATTGTTCATATTTTGCTTATATTAATAACTAAGTTCAAGCCTTTGCATTAAAACCTTAAAATTCAATTGTATTGCTCAAATTAGAAGATTTTACATCTCCTGAAATCATTATTAATACTCAACCTATTTGATAGGTTAACCATTCCACTCTCATTAGAGTTTGCTGATAAAAACATTCATTTTTTTTAATGGACATATATGCATTTATTTTTTTATTTTTATTTTTTTCAATATAAATCTATTTATTTAATTGGAAGTTAATTACTTTACAATATTGTATTGGTTTTGCCATACATCAACATGAATTCGCCACAGGTATACACGTGTTCCCCATCCTGAACCCCCCTCCCTCTTCCCTCCCCGTACCACCCCTCCCGGTCGTCCCAGTGCACCAGCCCCAAGCATCCAGTATCAGGCATCGAACCT
>SJYX01004764.1:184566-199055 GCA_006410675.1 Oreotragus oreotragus
GCTGGATCATGGAAAAAGCAAGAGAGTTCCCTAAAAACATCTATTTCTGCTTTATTGACTATGCCAAAGCCTTTGACTATGTGGATCACAATACACTGTGGAGAATTCTGAAAGAGATGGGAATACCAGACCACCTGACCTGCCTCTTGAGAAACCTACATGCAGGTCAGGAAGCAACAGTTAGAACTGGACATGGAACAACAGACTTGTTCCAAATAGGAAAAGGAGTATGTCAAGGCTGTATATTGTCTCCCTGCTTATTTAACTTCTATGCAGAGTACATCATGAGAAACGCTGGGCTGGAAGAAGCACAAGCTGGAATCAAGATTGCCAGGAGAAATATCAATAACCTCAGATATGCAGATGACACCACCCTTATGGCAGAAAGTGAAGAGGAACTAAAGAGCCTCTTGATGAAAGTGAAAGAGGAGAGTGAAAAAGTTGGCTTAAAGCTCAACATTCAGAAAACTAAGATCATGGCATCTGGTCCCATCACTTCATGGCATATAGATGGGGAAACAGTGGAAACAGTGGCTGACTTTATTTTTCTTGGCTCCAAAATCACTGCAGATGGTGATTGCAGCCATGAAATTAAAAGATGCTTACTCCTTGGAAGAAAAGTTATGACCAACCTAGATAGCATGTTGAAAAGCAGAGACATTATTTTGCCAACAAAGGTCCGTCTAGTCAAGGCTATGGTTTTTCCAGTGGTCATGTATGGATGTAAGAGTTGGACTGTGAAGAAAGCTGAGCACTGAAGAATTGATGCTTTTGAAGTGTGATGTTGGAGAAGACTCTTGAGAGTCCCTTGGACTGCAAGGAGATCCAACCAGTCCATTCTGAAGGAGATCAGCCCTGGGATTTCTTTGGAGGGAATGATGCTAAAGTTGAAATTCCAGTACTTTAGCCACCTCAAGTTGACTCATTGGAAAAGACTCTGATGCTGGGAGGGATTGGGAGCAGGAGGAGAAGGGGACAATAGACGATGAGATGGCTGTATGGCATCACTGACTCAATGGACATGAGTCTGAGTGAACTCCAGGTGATGGCGATGGACAGGGAGGCCTGGCGTGCTGCAATTCATGGGGTCGCAAAGAGTCGGACACGACTGAGCGACTGAACTGAACTGAACTGAACTTGAGCATTCTTTGGCATTGCCTTTCTTTGGGATTGGAATGAAAACTGACCTGTTCCATTCCTGTGGCCACCTCTGAGTTTTCCAAATTTCCTGGCATATTGAGTAAGCACTTTCACAGCATCATCTTTTAGGATTTGAAATGGCTCAACTAGAATTCCATCACCTTCACTAGCTTTACTCATAGTGATGCTTCCTAAGGTCCACTTGACATTGAATTCCAGGATGTCTGACTCTAGGTGAGTGATCACACCATTGTGGTTATCTGGGTCATGAAAATGTTTTTTGTGCAGCTCTGTCTTTTCTTACCACCTTTTCTTAGTATCTTTTTCTTCTGTTAGATCCATACCATTTCTTCCCTTTAATGTGCCCATCTTTGCATGAAATGTCCCCTTGGTATGTCTAATTTTCTTGAAGAAATCTCTAGTCTTTCTCATTCTATTGTTTTCTTTTATTTATTTGCATTGATCACTGAGGAAGGCTTTCTTATCTCTCCTTGGTATTCTTTGAAACTCTGCATTCAAATGGGTATATCTTTCCTTTTCTCCTTTGCTTTTAGCTTCTCTTCTTTTCTCAGCCATTTGTAAGGCCTCTTCAGACAACCACATTGCCTTTTTGCATTTCTTTTTCTTGGGGATGGTCTTGTAACGAACATGTACCATGTAACGAACCTCTGTCCATAGTTCTTCAGGCACTCTATCTATCAGATCTAATCCCTTAAATCTATTTTTTACTTCCACTGTATAATCATTAGGGATTTGACTTAAGTCATACCTGGATGGTCTAGTGATTTCCCTATTTTCTTCAATTTTAAGTCTGAATTTGGCTCATGATCTGTGCCACAGTCAGCTCCTGGTCTTGTATAGAGTTTCTCCATCTTTGGCTACAAAGAATATAATCAATCTGATTTTGGTATAGACCATCTGGTGATGTCCATGTGTAGAGCCTTCTCTTGTGTTGTTGGAAGAGGGTGTTTGCTTTGACCAGTGAGTTCTCTTGGCAAAACTCTGTTATTCTTTGCCCTGCTTCATTTTGTACTCCAAGGTCAAATTTGCCTGTAACTCCAGGTATCTCTTCACTTCCTAGTTTTACATTCCAGTCCCTTATGTTGAAAAGGATATCTTTTTTGGGTGTTAGTTCTAGAAGGTCTTGTAGGTTTTCATAGAATCATTCCACTTCAGCTTCTTCAGCATTACTGGTAGGGGCATAGACCTGGATTACTGTGATATTGAATGCTTCGCCTTGGAAACGAACAGAGATCATTCTGTTGTTTGTGAGATTGCATCCAAGTACTGCATTTTGGACTCTTTTGTTGACTGTGATGGCTACTCTATTTCTCCTAAGGGATTTCTGCCCACAGTAGTAGATATAATGGGCTCTGAGTTAAATTCACCCATTCCAGTCCACTCTAGTTCGCTGATTCCTAAAATGTCGATGTTCACTCTTGCCATCTCTATTTGACCACTTCCAATTTACCTCGATTCACAGATCTAACATTCCAGGTTCCTATGCAATATTGTTCTTTACAGCATCAAACTTTACTTCCATCACCAGTCACATCCACAGCTGGGCGTTGTTTTTGCTTTGGCTCCATCTCTTCATTCTTTCTGGAGTTATTTCTCCACTCTTCTCCAGTAGCATATTGGGCACCTACTGACCTGGGGAGTTTATTTTTCAGTGTCATATCTTTTTGCCTTTTCATACTGTTCTTGGGGTTCTAAAGGCAAGACCACTGAAATGGGTTGCTGTTCCTTTCTCCAGTGGACCTGGTATTCTCAGAGCTCTCCACCATGACCCACCTGTCTTGGGTGGTCCTACATCACATGGCTCATAGTTTCATTGAGTTAGATAAGGCTGTGGTTGATATGATCAGTTTGATTAGTTTTCTGTGATTGTGGTCTTCGTTCTGTCTGCCCTCTGACAGATAAAGACAAGAGGTTTATGGAAGCTTCCTGATTGGAGAGACTGACTGTGGGGAAAACTGGGTTTTGTTCTGATGGGCAAGGCCATTCTCAGTCAATCTTTAATCCAATTTTCTGTTGATGGGCAGGACTGTGTTCCTGCCCTGTTGTTTGACCTGAGACCAAACTATGGTGGACTTAAAGCGATTATACTCTAATAAAAATTAACCAAAAATAAACAGACATGTTTAGCAATATGAAAGCCCTGGCTTTTGGTAGGAAGATGGCCTTGGCTTTCTACCTGGTCACATAATGATGTAAGTGTGAGGGCACATCACAGATTTTATAACTTGCAGTAAGTACCTAGTACTGTGAGCACTGGTGTTTGTGTGTGAAGGAGTAACAGTGAGGCACTTCAGTGATCTTGAGGACATGAACGTTTAGACGTGAACGTAAGAAACGTTTGCCCTTTCTGGGCCTTCATTTCCATGATGACACTGTTTTGTTTTGTTTTTTTTAATCATTTTCAAAATGCTGATTTTTTTTTATTTGTGAAAGAAAGGAAATGAGTTAGCAATTAATTAATCTTATCTGTATCTGTTATCAGCTTCCTTTATATGACCTTTCCTATGAGTGGGTCTAGCACTTATGGTCCACATTTTTAACTCTAGAAGAATATTTGAAAATATGGCAGTATTTTCCCTGTCAGTTCATGCTGAGGTTCCTCCTCTAAACTTTTACTTTATTTCAACCTGCTTTGACTTAATGGTTAATACCTACACCAGCTGTTATATGCTCACAGTAGCACAAAAACACTGACCTACCCTTAATTATAACACTCTGGGCTATTTACTTATCTTTCTTCATGTCCCCCACAATTGTTTGTCTTTAGGATCAGCTAAAACTTTAGGGAAGTTTTAGCTCCCCTGCCTTGGGTCAACTGTTCTTAAATGTGAGTGTGTATCAAAATCACCTAGAAAGTATCATTAAAAGTGTAGATTCTCCTCACATACTTTCATTTAAAATCTTTGAAGGAGTAGCTCATGAAATGGGAAATCTTGCCTTAATTATAACAGATATGCAAGACTTCATTAACAGTACTCAGCAGTAGGTATAGTTACAGCCTTTAATGTGAATACCATAGTACAATGCTTCTTCCCTGTGGTCTCGAGTCCCTCCCTCACGACCACAGGATAAATAGCACTGTTTCATTTGTTTCATTTGACACCATGAAGAATATTTAACAGAAAGCTCTTGGATTCCAAATCTTTTGTAAACCATGTATGCACAAATACTACTTTTTTACACACTCCATATACAACAACTCATGTTTTGCAATCAGAACAACTCTTGATGGCAACCATTGAAGAAACAAATCAACTTACTATGTTAGGCTTAGTTTTAAATCTATTGAAAAAGTTAAGTATCCTGTATTAGTCCAGGTTCTTCCTAGAAATAAACCAGTAAAGGAGAAACATGGAAAATTTTTATAAGAAGGAATTGGATCACATATTTACGAGGCTGGCAAGTCCAAATTTATAGGATGGATATCAAGTTCAAATCTGAAAACTGGCAGGCTGTTATAGAACCTGGTAGACCTGATGTGCCCGTTTCAAGGCTGTCAAGGAGGAGAACTCTTTTTTGCCTGAGGGAGGTCAGCCTTTTGTTATACTCAGCCCTTCAAATGATTGGACGAAACTTACCCACTTGGCTACCTTGCCTGTTTGTCTTTCACCTTCATTCTATCTTTCCTTTCTATTTCCTAGGAAGAGGAGATTCCTTCTTTCTTTTCTTCTTTCTGCCCTTACTGGCCCTCCTCCATTTCTATCATCTCTGATTTTATGACTTTCTTCTCTTTTCCCATCTTCTTTTTCTTTCTTCCTTATTACATAGCCTCTTTCCATTTTCTTCATTAAGTTCAAATGAAGGGGGGAGGGCAATTTACTTCTGGTAAGTTAATTTCCAATACCATTTTAAAGAAAAAATATTCATCACATATACATAAGTTAACATTTCAGTTAGTAGTCATAGAAATTTATATTATTATCTTCATGTTTCTCACAGATTATAAATTAGATTGGTTCTTTCCTTGGATGTGATTTGACTGTAAAACCTCAAATGTTCCAGCAGAGGCTGGGGTTGGGGTGGGAATAGCTTTTTGCCAAAGTGTCACCCCTTTGTGAATTCCAGGATGAAGCTGTCATGTGAAGGCTCTTTCATTTCTTGAATGATCTGCTAGGTCAGATTCCCTCATCAAATTTGTCAGTGTGAGTAGGTCTTTACTACTGTTATCAGCTTAAACTCCAGCCCTCTCATCACCATTTAACATTTCTCTGGCATGATTTAAATGGATTTTGACGGTATTCCAATATCAGAGAGCATATTCTGCCAGTATAAAACATGTTCAGTAGCTACAATCACAAAACATCTAAATTTATCCAATTTCATTTCTTGGATGCTTTTTCCCCTCACCCCACATGCCAAACTAAGGCGTTTTTTCTTGCTTAGTGGTACAAACAGGCCCCAAAGTATCCAATCTGAAAACGACCTAATGCTTCCACCTTTCTTTCCATTACTCCTGTAACTCTGCATCCTCAAATATTCAAGGTAATGTTTTACGAAATTTGAATGCTGGTTATACTTTCACAGTTTTTTTTTTTTTTTTAATGTTAGGACTCATATGTCTAACTGTCTTCCAGCCATCCAGTCTTACAGATGAAGAAACGTTATATAGAGAAGAGAAATGATTTGCCACAAATTATATTTCTAGAGAGTAGCCAAACTGGCTGTAGGTATAGATAGGTTCCAGACTCTATCAATCAGCATTGGTATACCTTTGTTGTTCTAAGTGTTTTGGGGTGGGGATATTGACCATCTGCTGGATAGTATTCAGGCTTGTAGATTAAGTGTGTGCATGCTCAGTTGTTCAGTCATGTCTTTGCAACCCCATAAACTAAAATCTGCTAGGCTCTGCTGTCCATGAGATTCTCCAGGCAAGAAGACTGGAGTGGATTGCCATTTCCTACTCCAGGGGATCTTCCCAGCCCAGGGACTGAACCTGTCTCTTGCATCCCCTGCATTGGCAGGTAGATTCTTTACCACTGTGCCGCCAGGGAAGCCCCTTATAGATTACATATCAGCCCAAAAAGAAAGCGTCTCTTTTATAAATACATGTTCTTGATACTGCAAGATCTCTTTGACTGCTCTTCATTGTAGAAAGTTATACATATTGTAGTCAATCCTTAGGTACACACAGCTTCTTGGGGTGTCCTAATAGTTGAACCTTATGAAACCACTGGACTGTTTTTTAACCAAAAAATTATAATTTAATATTATTTATTCTAAAAGTTTGATGACATAATAAACAGCCTTTGGGAACGAAAGAATTCTAAAATCTGTACCATTTCCTAAGTGTAAAAGTGGAAGTGGGTAGGAGTAGATAGAGGAAAGTGTGAATTTTAACCTAGTGGAAGAGGAAAATAACCCAAAGGGAAACACCTCTTTCTGTACACTTTCAAAAAGGCATTGCAACCAATGGAGAATAAACAAAAATTAAAATCTAAACATTACAGATACTTGACAATATCTCTTTAACAGCATCAGATTGATTCATTTTGCCTGAGTTTCCTGGCTCACTCATTCCTCCATCATATATCTGTAGTTTGACTGACTCCCAATTTTTGTTGATGAAGTGTGTGGGAACAAGTTCCATTATCTTTAGTTTCCAGGACTATAAAATACCTAATAAACTTAGCAACCAGAATGCCAAGTACATGCAATGCAGCCAGCTGGTGAAGTCTTGCTGCGTATTAAAGTGAAACTTTGCTTTCATTTTGAAAAGAGGCTTTGGAATCTTTTCTTTCATATGTAGTGTCTCTTAGAATTTTGGATGCATTAATCTAAAACTTCTCATCGTAACCAAGGCTTTTCTGTCTGCTTCCACAAAGAGATAATACAAGTCATTATAGAGGCAACTCTTATGCTAAGAACTAGGGGAAAAAAACCCTTAAATTTGCTATGAGATGATCATTTCAAATTTATAGATTTTTGAGGAATTATCTATACAATTAGGAAACAAATATCTGACAGAAGATATTAAGGGTATTTGAGATATATAACCAAATATATAGTATGTTCTCAGATCTCTCCAAATATTTCCAATGCTCTGTTTTTTGAAACAGGCACATAAATGTTCCAAGTTATCATTTGTGAATATATAGTTTACATCACTGCTAATTAACTTATTGTTTTCCTTATTTGCCAATTGGTATCTTGATTTATCCTAAATTTTTTTTTGAGATGACTCTAATTAACTCAGATAAAAGATCAAAATGGAATAAGATAATTTGTTAACAGATCTTAGACAATCTGAATTCATAAATGAAGACATATGAGGAGATATTTTCAAAGTTATGACCATATGGAATAAATATAAGATATTCAGAATCATACCTTTGTGAGAGAGAAAATGAAGAATAGATTCATAGACAAGAAAGATGCATAGTCCAATTTCTCCTTTCAATTTTTTTGAAATATGAGAAAAGGACTTTTTAAAGACAATTTCTAAAGTTAGTTTGTGATCATCAAGGGTGGAATATATGTTCCAAGATTTCCAATCCAGTATTCTTATACTATGCAACAGAGACATAAAGTTATCAAGGCAAAACTGCTTCTGATTCACTGAAAGCACAGGAGAAACAAGTGCTATTTCTCTTCATAGAAAAAGATTAGGCTGGGAGAACTGATTTTTGCAGGTGGAAAATTAGAATATTATTTTCTTATTGTCCTAGAATTGCCCCCACTGAAGATGCCTAAGAGGGAATACACCAAAAAGCTGCAGTAAGTGACAGTGTATAAACAATAGGCCTGATGCTAGGACATATGGTCTAAAGAAATGAGGGCAATATACTTTTCTATTCTGTGTTTGACAGTTTGAAGAGAGAAATAGCAAAGAAAGTGTGATAGTTCTCTGCAGCAGCTGTGGGCTGTATGGACACACAAACATCTTCTAATTCGTTGGTATTATAAAAAATTTAATTTTTAAAGAAGTGAGTGTTTAGGATATCTGTGTTTATGCCATGACTGTGAGAAGCTGACTTTATAACCAAATATTTTTCTCAACTATCATAAGCATGATTATCACTGGGCAAGATAACTGTCTAAAATTGATTTTCATTTAAAAAAAAAAAGTGAAAACAGATCATTGCAAATCCAGGAACAATGTTTATATTTAGTTTGGAAAGATAACAACTGAAGGTAAGGAGTAATCCAGGGGTGCAACTCTCAGTTCAGTTCAGTCGCTCAGTCGTGTCCGACTCTTTGCGATCCCATGAATCGCAGCTCGCCAGGCCTCGCTGTCCATCACCAACTCCCGGAGTCCACCCAAACCCACATTCATTGAGTCGGTGATGCCATCCAACCGTCTCATCCTCTGTCGTCCCCTTCTCCTCCTGCCCTCAATCTTTTCCAACATCAGGGTCTTTTCAAATGAGTCAACTCTTCACATCAGGTGGCCAAAGTATTGAAGTTTCAGCTTGAACATCAGTCCTTCCAGTGAACACCCAGGATGGATCTCCTTTAGGATGGACTGGTTGGATCTCCTTGCAGTCTAAGGGACTCTCAAGAGTCTTCTCCAACACCACAGTTCAAAAGCACCAATTCTTCAGTGCTCAGCTTTCTTTACTGTCCAACTCTCACATCCATACGTGACTACTGGAAAAACCATATCAAATGAAATCATTGGGATCAAATCCTACACTCATGAGTCCCTGGACCAGTCACCTACTTGAATCCTACTTTCTTAGAAGGAGAAATTGTGATAATGTTATTTCTCCCACATGAGATAACTTGTTAATAGCAAAGCCAGAACTGGCATGCTGTAAGTTATTAAAATTTTATCCAGTCCACAGTGCAACTCAGTCTACCTCTGTCTCATTTCCAGAGATTAAACACCTCTGACTTAAAGAAACAACTTAAAATTTAAATTCAGAAAACCTGGTTTCCAATTTCAATACTGCTACTTCTTCAGTATGTCACATAGCTTTTCTGAAATTTCGTTTACTCACATGTACAATTGTTAATATATGCCTTAACCTCTCTTCAGCATTAGTATGAAAAACCAAGTCATGACTCAGTTTTTGTGTTTAAATTTTTTAATATTAATGTTGAATATGTAGAACTACTGAAATTATCAATATTTCCACTTAGTCTTACAGCCTAATTTGCCCAAGACCAGATACTCCCTTTTATTTTTNGGTGTCATCTGCATATCTGAGGTTATTGGTATTTCTCCAGGCAATCTTGATTCCAGCTTGTGCTTCTTCCAGCCCATCATTTCTCATGATGTACTCTGCATAAAAGTTAAATAAGCAGGGTGACAATATACAGCCTTGACATACTCCTTTTCCTATTTGGAACCAGTCTGTTGTTCCATGTCCAGTTCTAAATGTTGCTTCCTGACCTGCATACAGGTTTCTCAAGAAGGAACAAAAAAACAGTGAGCTAAAATAGAATTTTTGAAAAGAAGAAAGAATCTTGAAAGTTGGAAAACTGGACATATGTACTGTGCAGAAGTGACAGTGAGAAATAAGTTGAGCTGAAGCCATCCAATTTAAGGCCCCTAAGTGATGCAAAGATAGACTCAGAAAAGATGGAACATTATTACTTAAAACTATGTTATTATCTATGTGTGGACACATGATGATGGGGATTTGAAATGCAACAGATGGCATAAAACTGAGAAATGATTTCCAAAATATATTCAAACTGTTTAAAGTTCATTGAATGTACGATCTAGTAAGAAAGAAACCCTAGTTGAGATCGACTAAAACCTTAAGGGACCTACCTGGGGTTCCCTAGTGGCAGATGGTAAAGAAACTGCCTGCAATGTCGGAGACCCAGGTTCGATCCCAGGGTGAGGAAGATCCCCTGGAGAAGGGCATGGAACTCACTTCAGTATTCTTGCCTGGAGAACTCTGTGGACAGAGGAGCCTGGTGGGCTACAGGCCATGGGGTCACAAAGAGTCAGACAGAACTGAACAACTAACACTTCTTCACTTCACTTCTTTAAGAGACCTATCAGATTACCTTCTTATATATGATGTCACAGAGAACTGAAGGTTCTGGTAGATTCAATAAATACACATGCATCTTGTCACAGAGGGTGGTTTTCCCCAAAGAATAAAATATTTGGGGGTTAATGTTTTTCTAAGAGGTAAATTAGTGGGTTTTCCTAATGTACATCTTCACATATGAAACTGAATTAATAGAACAAAAGTGGTAATGAGCTTCTAGGAAATTCACCTTTTTCACAAATGTTAACTTTGGCTTGTTTCATGAACTTCATGAAATATAAAAAATGATTTCATATTAAGAAGTATTAAAAGTAGATTTCAGCAAGTACTATTAGAGTTGCCAACAAGTACTTTCTTTTCCTCTTCAATCCTCTTCAGACTTAGTCTCTAAGACAGATTTATTTTTGTATTTTAAAGTTGAATTTAAATCAATAGAAATAGTTATGAAAGGCATGTGCTATTTAGAGATTCCAAGAGGCAACCTTCTCTTCAATATTTTTTATATAACGCTGTTGCTTTTACATCTTAAAACAGACCACATAGACCCTAAAGATTATAGCAACTGAACACTATCAGTCCATGACCTTTAGATGAAGGTCACTATCTAAGACATATAGTCATTTCTTTACAGGAAACTGTAGTTTGTATGTTTTCACCTAGATGTCTGTGTACTGGTAAATCTTCACCTCTCCAGCCCTGTCCCCAGTCCTTTCATGATGTGATTTGCACTTTTTTTTTTTCCTACCAGTATTTCTCAAGAAATTAATTAGGTGGTTGCTCAAGTCTCTCAAACTATGAAATCACATGATTCTGAGATTAACTTCACCTTTCCCCAAATGTGTAACAGTTTTGCAATAGGACCAGAATGCTTGCTGAAATTCTTATTGTCACATTTGAGATATAGAGAAACCACAAGGATTTAAGCCATTAGGAGAGAATGAAGTCTGTGGTATTTATAAAGCAAGACAAGGTGGTACCTGTAACATTAACAGAATAAGTTATAGAATCTATTTCATTGGAAATGGCTCTTCCAGATTCTCTCCACATGTAATTTTTTTCTAGTTTCATTAAGATTATTCTGGATTTTGTAGGTATTATGAATTGAAATACTTTCCAACAGAAATCATGAGCTAGATATATTTTTGCAATTATGCCAGTTTTTTTCCATATTCTTATCATTGTTATGCACCACAATTGGTTTCTTTCTCCCCTCTTTTTATCAATATGATGGCAGAACTGCTATGTAATTTTGTAGAGCTTTATGATTCTAGCTACATATTTGAAAAAAGAATGCCCGTTACTGTGGGCTGTAGAATTACCAGCAATCTTATTTATGTTTATCTTTTATTTTAATAACTTTTTGGTCATTCTTGAGAGAAAAGTATCCCCTTTAAGCATATACTTCATTGTCAGGGGGTTTAGAAGTATTTTCAGAGATTTTAGGATGAATATTTTCAGGGTAATTTTCACCTGATAGCATCTGGACAATTTTTATATCCAAAGCAACTTATAAATTCCAAATTAGCTCATTGATCTTGATCATGTTGTATCTGACAGCTACGTTCAGGCTTGCTACCTAGGTATTATAGCTGAGTAATTAAATCACAGGGCTCGCATTGTTAAATATTTTTTGAATATATAGTGAGTAGATTATGAAAGAGCTCTGACAGTGAAACTGTTCGTACTCTTGGAGTGGAATTATCCAAAGTGTGCTCCTTATCTTAGATAAGTTACTTGCGGGGGTGAAATGGGGGGAGAAGGGCTGCAGAAGAAGCATTTAGTGGGTCAAGAAGGCTGAGAAACACAATACAAAACCAGTGTTTCAAAGTCTTAAAAGTGCTAAAATTCAACCTGATAATCTCAAGCAGTTTATGATATAAGAATGTATTCCCAAATAAAATCACAGTATCATCCTCTTAAATTTAATGGAAATTTTCTTTATGCTAATTTTCACAGGAAGATATTTTGGAAGATACAGTTTTGGACAACTTCTTTGCTTAGAATAGAAATCACCTCTTGCCTTCTAGGTTTTCTCACAGTATTTCTTTTTTTAACATGAAAATGATGTTTCTCTCTAATCCACCTAAACCTGTCTATAGGCAAAACTATGAACATACCAACTTCTCCCTTGGATTGCCTTCTTTTAATTTCTGTCCATTTTGTAGATAACACTCCAGGCCTCCTTTTAAGTAAGCTAAGCCTATGACATTGGCTTGTACTCTGGGCTTACTCTTGACACAGTCCCTTGCCTCTGTCCGAATCTGCTGAATGAGCAGTTTTCTTTGCCTCAGAGCACAATGCTATGCTAACAACTCTCACAGATCCTGAAGTTTATGAAGACTCACAGAACTTTCTTCTGTGCCCATCAGAGGACAAGGGTGGTCACTTTTCTTGTTGGAATCAAGGCAGTGTTTCTAGTTCAAATGTTGTTAGATGCTATACCAGAATGACTGCTAAAATAGGAAGTTTGAGGCATCAGTGGCAGTTTTAGTCTAGCTAGTAAATATGTATATTTGGCTATATGCAAATCAATGCATCTTTAAATTTTTTTTTTTTTTGCTGGATCCATCTTTATTTGAAAAATATATATTGAGTATCTATTTTGTGTAAATCCTGAGATAGATGTTGGGGTAGAATGACTATAATATACACTATGGCATCTTGAGGGCTTCCCTGGTGGCTCAGAGGGTAAAGCATCTGCCTGTAATGCGGGAGACCCAGGTTTCATCCCTGGGTCGGGAAGATTCCCTGGAGGAGGAAATGGCAACCCACTCCAGTACTCTTGCCTGGAAAATCCCATGGATGGAGAAGCCTGGTAGGCTACAGTCCATGGAGTCACAAAGAGTCAGACGTGACTGAGCAACTTCACTTTCACTCTTCATGGCATCTTGAATTAGTAAATTTCCAAGGAACTGGAATGTACCTTGATAACAATAATGAGAGGAAGAATTGCAAGGAAATCTTTAAACATTCATTTCAAAAATGATTTTTGTGGAGAAGTTAAGCTATATCTTCTTGAGAATTATTTACTATACATTATTAAAGTTTACCTAATAGACTTAATACAAGCTTAGAATACTAGTAAATAAATGCATTTTTAAAGTCCTTGGACATGTATACATTGCTATATTTAAAATGGATAACTAACAAAGATCTACTATATAGTACAGGGAACTCTATTCAATAGTATGTAACAATCTAAATGGGAAAATTTTTTGAGAAAGAATAGACATGTGTATACATATAAATGATTCACTTTGCTGTACACCTAAAACCAACACAACATCCTTAAATATGAAGAAAATGAAAGTGTTAGTTGCTCAGTCATGTCCGACTCTCTGTGACCCCATAGATTGTAGCCCGCCAGGCTCCTCTGTCCATGGGATTTCCCAGACAAGAATACTGGAATAGGTTGCCATTTTCTTCTCCAGGGAATTTTCAAGACCTAAAAATCAGACCCATGTCTCCTGAATTGGTAGGCAGGTTCTTTATCACTGAGCTACCAGGGAAGTCTCTAGGGAACTTATGTGCAAGAAAAATGTTAAAGATTGCCTATACTCATAAAAATAGAACTTTATGCACTAGGACAGAAAAGTGTTATACAGATCACTGAGACATTGCAGGAAATGGAAACCAAAGGACAAAAAAAGAGGAAATGTGGAAATTATACTCAGTAAGCTAAGTAATGGTGAGTATCACTTCAGTTCAGTCGCTCAGTCGTGTCCGACTCTCTGAACCCATGAATCGCAGCACGCCAGGCCTCCCTGTTCATCACCATCTCTCNCAATATACAGCCTTGATGTACTCCTTTTCCTATTTTGAACCAGTCTGTTGTTTCATGTCCAGTTCTAACTGTTGCTTCCTGACCTGCATACAGATTTCTCAAGAGGCAGGTTAGGTGGTCTAGTATGCCTATCTCTTTCAGAATGGTGAGTATACATGTTTTGAAAAGCAACAAAACATCTTTCAAAAAAGTGTTGTTAAATTTGAATCTGTGCCATAATGAAAGACTTTCAGAGAGAGTTGACAACCACTGGAAAAGGACAAAAAGTAAGAATTTAGGAAACAAGGTTAAATCTCATGCTATCCAAGAAAAATAAATGTCATTGACCCCAAAGACTCTAAGATAGCAGCAATGTTGAAACAAATACGTAAAGCATTTGGGAGAAGACTTGAATTAATGGGAGAAGAAGGGAGAGATTTGCATTTTCTGTATTTTTAAGAAAATGATTGAGATAAACTAATGCATAGCTTTTTTAAGTTTCTCACCAAGAATAGGAGAAGGTGATGGCAGCCCACTCCAGTACTCTTGCCTGGAGAATCCCATGGATGGAGGAGCCTGGTAGGCTGCAGTCCATGGGGTCGTTGGGAGTCAGACAC
>SJYX01004764.1:203775-219317 GCA_006410675.1 Oreotragus oreotragus
CCCCAAATGCTTTATCCCCAAAGCAGGGATAATAAATATCTTCTTTGCATGCTTTCTTATATTGCTATTGTTGTGAAAATAATGATATAAATCATTAAAAGTGTTTTTAAAAGTTATAAAAAATATAAAATACATATGCATTAATTTTAATTTTGAATGGATTTTTTTACTTGAAAAATAATGTTTTGTTGGTTTATATGTGAGTTAACTATTTATTCATTTTATTTATTTAAAAAAATTATAAATCTTTCAATCAACTATAAAAGCTATAACATTAGCTGAGTTACACTGACACATGACTCTAGCTATAAGAGGGTTCTGAAAAGCCAAAGTAAGACAAATGGGAGATTTGTTCTAATGTAAAAGCAAAGTTTCGTTACTCAATGTTACCAGACAGAAGAATCCAGTCCCAAAATGAAGCTCAAAGAAGGCAGATTAACAAAGAAAATAATGAAAAGAAGTTTTCATTTCAGAATGGTCTATTCTCATGATTTCTGATGAAGTGAAAGAGCATTCTAGTAATCAGGACAAGATAAACCAGGCCTTTCAGCACCTCACGGCTTTTTAACAGAGTAGTGATAGGAATGAGGTTTGAACATGGATGCCTAAGCAGAATTCTGAAGGTGTAAGAAAATAAACAGCACAAATTTTACATAAAAGGGAATAAAATCATGTCTACTTTATGTTTTCTTTTGTGCTTTGGTTTAAAACAAGTTAATTAACCATAAGTTTGTGATTGATAAAATGATAAACATCTTTACACTCTTGAAGTAAAATTTTGATTGTTTAACAACTGTATGGTAATTTTTGGGCTGTAAGAAGCCGTCTAATTCTAAATCACTAAGTTGGAGTGGTTTCTTAGGGATTGTTTTTAGTGCTAGTCACTCAGTCATGCCCAACTCTTTGCAACCCCATGGACTGCAGCCCACCAGGCTCCTCTGTCCATGAGACTTTCTTAGTGATTAGGGAAATCATAACGTAACTCATAGATAGCATCACTGACTCAATAGACATGAATTTTAGCAGACTCTGGGAGATAGTGAAGGATGGGGAAGGCTGGCATGCTATAGTCTATGGGGTTGCAAAGAGTTGGACACAATGTAGTCACTGAACAACAACAGCAAATATAGCTCATAACTTAATCAAAGCAACTAATAAGCCCTGATGGAATGTGTCCCCACCATTGACAATGGCAATGTATGGTTATCATAATCCTTAATATATAGAAGCCATATCTCTTTGGATTTTGAAGCTAATTTAAAAATTATGAAAAATTATTTGCATGGTTAATGACTTTCACATCATTAAAGTTTTATTGAGTGTCCACTAGGTACAGAAAGAAACAGTACTTGTATAAGGATCTTCTAAAATGAACCTAGCATCATTTGGAATTTTCAACCTTTCTCTCTGCTTTGTAACTGTTTATATAACACCAGTATTATTTATCTTAAAAATTTTAAAGAACTCAAAAAACTCTGATCTTGGAAATATGTTTGATGATATATATCTGTTCCTCTATTATTATCATTGGGCATGCAGTTTGTAATGATGAATTATTCACTATTTGGTCATTAAAGTGATTTCACACTTTCAATACTATTTAAAAAATGGAGTTCCTACCATTAATTGAAAACAAAATTAGAAATAATGACATAAATTCACAAAATGAAGTTAGAGACATTCAAAGATATAAAAAGAAATCTTTATAGCTGCATGTAGGGTAGCTGCAAACTCCCCAGTGACCATGCTCCACTTGGGTCTGAAATCCAGAAAATATCAATCAAAAGAAGCTTTTAGTTACATAAAACTTGAATTGATATAAAATCTTATGAATGATTTTGAATTTTTAAAATAAGACACCTATGTCTATCTGATTCATCCTTCTGTACCTTCAAAATGTAAACACTATTGTTTCAGAGATTACCAATTGCCTTCACCTATATTTGTTGTCTTTTCAGCTTTATAAATAGGCATTGTGATCAAGTATGTGGGTCACCCATCTGTCAGTCTGCTTTCTTGGGGTCACATGACCAATTCTGACCAATGATACATAAGAATTGAAGTGTGAGACCTCTGAATTTCATCCTTAAATAAGGCTTCTTTCACCACTCTTATGGGTTATAAGGACTTTTCCTGGTGGCTCAGATGGTAAAGAATCTGGCTGCAATGCGGAAGACCCGGGTTCCATCCCAAGGTCAGGAAGATTCCCCTGGATAGGGAAATGGCTACCCACTCCAGTATTCTTGTCTGGAGAATCCAATGGACAGAGAAGCCTGGCGGGCTACAGTCCATGAGTCGCAAAGAGATAGACATGACTAAGCACAGACACTATATAAGATGATTCACTAAACTTATTGTGGTAATCATTTCATGCTTTATGCAAGTCAAATCCTTATGCTTTACATTTTAAATTTATACAGTGCTTTATGTTAACTATTTCACAATAAAACTGGAAGGAGAGAAGGAAATTGCAAATCAATATCTGTCATGTCACTAAGACATTTGAGCATGTTTTTCCATAGTAACCAATTAAGGGTCAATAGCAGTTCAGAATTAAGGATACCAATAGTTGGATCCAGGCAATATTTCTGTTAACTTAGATATATGCTGTGCTGTGCTTAGTTGCTCAGTCATGTCCAACTCTTTGAAGCCCCATGGACTCTAGCCCACCAGGCTCCTCTGTCCAGGCAAGAATCCTGGAGTCAGTTGCCACGCCCTCCTCCTGGGGATCTTCCCAACCCAGGGATTGAACTGGGGTCTCCTGCATTGCAGATGGATTCTTTACCAGCTGAGCTACTAGGGAAGCATATATATGCTAACTGCAATTATTACTTAGTACAATAGAGTATAAATTGCATGGCAACAATAACTTTTTTTATGCTTGTCCAGTTATATTAAGATACAGGCTATGCCATGGGGATAACATATCCTAAAGTACAGTGGCTTCAACAAGATAAAAAGAAATCTGTAATGAAACACTCCAGGTGGAGGATTTAGAGTTGTCATGATACTCAGAGGTGTCAGGGACACAAAACTCTTCCATTTCTTTGGCTTTGACATCTCTAGGCTATGACTTCATCACCTTGGTTGAAATCAGTCACAATGTCCAGTTTATAATCCATGTGCTTGTGTTTTAGTCTCTCAGTCATATCCCTTCTCCAGGGGATCTTCCCAACCCAGGAATCAAACTGGACTCTCCTACATTGCAAGTGGATTCTTTACCAGTTGAGCTATCAGGGAAGCCCAGATATATGCTAGCTGCAATTATTATTTAGTACAATAGAGTATAAATTACATGGTGACAATAACTTTTTTATGCTTGTCCAGACATGTTTTCCCATCTGTTGATTACATTAGACACTGTTATTTAAATTTTTGTTAGTTTGAGGAAAATCACAGGCATTTTTTCACCCCACACCTTTCTAGATCCCTCTCAACAGCTTGTTGAGAGGTTTTTTTTTTTTAACCATGCATTTATACATTTAGAAAAGAAAAACTTTTTGACAACACAGGTGTTGTAGACTTGCCTAATGTATTGTAAAGCCCTTCTCAGGATGCACAAGCTTCTTAATGGAAAAGCAAGTTTATCCATTGTCATTCTATATCAGATGTGGGCACATCATAGGGATGGTGCTTTGCAAACTGGCTTATTACCATAAAGTAAGCCACGGTATAAGTATGAGAGGTATTGTTAATGCAGTTCCCTTTGCTTCTTCTTTGACTTCCTGGTTTCTTATAATGGCGTGGTTTTACAATTTTTTTCACTACTCTCTTTCACACTCAATATATTATCCAAATAAATTTTGTTAAATGTTAGCCACTGTTGAATCAGATTAGTGCCATCAAAACAGTCATTGCTCTCTTTTCAATAATCTTCATGTTAAAAGTCTCCTTTTCCAAGTTTGGTTTATTTGGATTGTCATTTTCTTTCCTTTGAAGATTTTCACTTGCAGGATCATTTCTGCTCCTTTCAGGAAATAATAATAATAAACACTATCTAGTAAAAGAGGTTTTATGCTTTCATATAATAGCCTAGCATTTTGGTGGCTTTTAAGAACAGTCTTCCAGTTTCTTGATACTAAAATTCTTCTAGGATCCACATTTAGCTTTCCTTTTAGTCCTCTACTGTCATATGTGATGCTGCCTAATACAAGATTTTGAGGCAGGATTTCTGATGGGTTAGACTGAAATGTGACAGGACAGGAGTAGCCTCTGGGAACACTTCTGACGAGCTGTATATGGCTCTGAGGTAAATACTGCGAGCATATGACAAAGTAGCTGCCCCCTGGTGGAGTCCTTTGGAGAATTTCTGATTATATCTATTATTTCAAAAACAGACCTCCTCCACTCCCTTCTCTTTAACAAATTTGGATTCTTAAGTGTTCTGGCACTGATAATATTAATTGTAATCTACAGCATTGGGTCTGATCCATACAACTAGAAATTAATTTAGAAGTCCCCATCCAAATAGGAGAGAGGATTTGGCTAAAGAAAAATCTTCCTTCAGTCAGAGAAAATTCAGAGAAAACCAACATGATCTAGCCAGAGCTACCACTGCCTAGACATAGGTGTGTCTCAGACAAGTAAGCATGTGGTCTCATAAAAGGTTTCCGAGTGGAAGTGCTCTGAGTTTCCTCACACATAAACAAGCCCGCTAATTCCCCACGGCTCAAGACATTCTCTCATTGATTTATGATGATTCTGCGGCAGAGCCCACTAAATTGCTGAGGATGTGCAGTGAACCCTGAGAGCTTAAAGAAACCTGCCTCACGGACAAATCATATTTTTGTAATGAAATATTTTTCACGCTCAAGATTCTACCTTTTTTTCCCCCACCTTATATTAAAAATGTGTGCCTGAGAGTTTCCGGTGTCCTTTGAATCATTTATTATGCACTTTCATTTTCACAAACATCAATATTTAGAGAAATTAGTAATCTCCAGGATATCTTTGAAAAGAACTGTTTTCTTCTTCATCTGTGGTGTCTCTTCTACCCATCCCCCAACACTCCTCTTTTTTCACTTCGATTTTTTTTTTTCCCCTTAGAGAGCTGGCCAGATCGCTCTCTAATTCTGTGATAAAGCTCCTTGCTCTTGCCTGTCTGGTTTTCTGCATGACCATGAACGTGAATAGACCTGCTATATGAAGCCTGTGACTGAATGTTACAGCACACACACCCCATACCTGATCCTCAAATCCCATAGTACATACACCACTTAAAACAAATCTGCCAAATTAGTTTTGCAGTTGTCATATTTTTATACATATAGGTCCTGGGAAACCTTGCAATATGCTAAAGCTCCTTGCTCTTGCCTGTCTGGTTTTCTGCATGACCATGAACGTGAATAGACCTGCTATATGAAGTCTGTGACTGAATGTTACAGCACACACACCCCATACCTGATCCTCAAATCCCATAGTACATACACCACTTAAAACAAATCTGCCAAATTAGTTTTGCAGTTGTCATATTTTTATACATATAGGTCCTGGGAAACCTTGCAATTAACTTGAAGAAATAATGTATACCACCAAAGTCACATTAAAATTTTCAAGCTGGATAGAGATTTTTTTTAAAAATCTGACTAAATGAAATGCAAGTGTAAACTGAAGGAAAGAAAGTTTGCTGACAAAAAGCAAAATTTTAATTCACTAAATTTATATGAATTACATTGTAACTTTATAAAATATAAACATTTTAACAGTCTCCTTTGGTCAGCTATTATTTAGTAGGTATAAAAATCATATTTATCTTTTTTATTCTTTAAGCAGTGTATTTTATTAGTCTGTCACTATTAACTAAGTAATGAAAAATTCAAATTTCAGCTTATATAGCATCTTTCAATCTAGGATTTAAAAGTTATGGCTGCTTAATTTTTCTTCTGCTTAGCATTGAGCTTTGAAGGACCTCAGTGTGGATTTGAAAATAATATTTTTGCCTTTACAAAAACCCTGGAATTCTCCCTTGCAATCACAGGATGGATGCACTCTCTAAATAATTACCTGTTTTCCAAAGGAGATATTGCTTCTAGCTGTAAGATCTTCACATCAAACAAGGCACAAAGGAAATGGAACCACTTTTGGCCATTCTATTCAATCATTCACTGTCAAGCAGGACAGAGAATATAGGCAGAGGAGGAATAAAAACATAAGCAAGCAAAGCACCTTTGCTGTATTTTCTGTATGGAAATGTGTATGGGGGATGATTTTCTTACAGCATCCCCTTATCTATGACTTAACATTTAAATTCTTGAAAATAAAGAATTTTAAAAATAGTGAAACTTTTATTTTGTTAAATATCACAATTACCTAACCTCCAAAAATATAAGCATATATAAGATAACAGGAAAAACATCACCTGTTAGCTTTTGGTGTTATTTGTGTAAGACTTGTGTTGTATAATTTCATGTGTCATTTATACATTAAAGTATCAAACCTTTTTGTGATATTCTTTTTCTTCATGTGTATGTTTTAATTTCCTTTTTTAAAATATCTTTTTAAATTGAAATGTCGTTGATGCACAGTTACATAAGTTATAGGTGTACAATATAGTGATCCATGATTTTTAAAGCTTATATTTCATTTATAATTATAAAATTTTGGCTACATTCCCCATGCTGTACAGTATGTTTTTGTAGCTTATTTTATTTATTTATTTATTTTTAATGATTATTATTATTTTTTTTTTTACTTTACAATACTGTATTGGTTTTGCCATACATTGACATGAATCCACCACAGGTGTACATGAGTTCCCATCCCTGAACCCCCCTCCCACCACTCTCCCCATATCATCTCTCTGGGTCATCCCAGTGCACCAGCCCCAAACATCCTGTATCCTGTATCGAACCTAGACTAGCGATTCATTTCTTACATGATAGTATACATGTTTCAATGCCATTCTCCCAAATCATCCCACCCTCTCCCTCTCCCACAGAGTCCAAAAGATTGTTCTATACATCTGTGTCTCTTTTGCTGTCTNCATCTCTCTGGGTCATCCCAGTGCACCAGCCCCAAACATCCTGTATCCTGTATCGAACCTAGACTAGCGATTCATTTCTTACATGATAGTATACATGTTTCAATGCCATTCTCCCAAATCATCCCACCCTCTCCCTCTCCCACAGAGTCCAAAAGATTGTTCTTTACATCTTTTCATGATATTTTATAAGAAGGTGCTTTTTTTTTAAAGTACCCCAAAGACTTCCATTATAGTCTCTTAATTGAGTAGAACACAAGAAAATTAATGGGAAATTTGAAGCATTCTAATGCTGTGTGTAAAGTCAAAGAATGTTTGTGTTAATCATTCAAACATTGATATATATACATATATATCAAAACTATCCTTTCTATTAATATAATAAACATTAATTCTATTAAGTAAATATCAAATATATTATTTTATCTATATCTGTCAATTGTATGAAAATGAAAGTGAAGTTGCTCAGTCGTGTTCGACTCTCTGCAACCCCATGGACTGTAGCCTGCCAGGCTCCTCCATCCATGGGATCTCTCAGGCAAGAATACTGGAGTGGGTTGCCTTTTCCTCCTCCAGGGGATCTTCCTGACCCAGGGATCAAACCTGGGTCTCCTGCATTGGAGGCAGACGTTTTAACCTCTGAGCCACCAGGGAAGCCCCATCAGTTGTATAGTGTTAACTATATAGAAATTCAATTAATCCTGCCTTTAGTGTTTCAAGAGTGGGAAAATGAAAAACCCCTTCAAATACCAAAAAGTATTTTCCCAGATTTCAGATGTTTGACCTACCAAATTGGCACCTCTCTGTGTTTACATGATATACCTGTAAAGTGTCAGAAATTACAGTTATGTGATTGAGCAAGATATAGTCTTCATTCAATTTAACTTCATTTAAATGAAAAACAAAATAAGGTCCAATTTCCAAATTTAATCATAATTTAAGAAATCCCTCCCATTAGAAGATTTCTAGATTATATCAAATAATGAGGTAAGTATACATGACAACCCACTCCAATATTCTTGCCTGGAAAATCCCATGGACAGAGGAGCCTAGTGGGCTACAGTCCATGGTCGCAAAGAGTCAGACATGACTTAGCAATTAAATAACAACAACAAATACAGTATATGTAGATACATCTAACCTTTATCATAAAAATTACTAATAAGAAATATAGTAGACATACTGAATAAGGGCAGGTCTATATAAGCCTAGAAATAATAGAATACAAAATGCCACACAGTTAATCCTCTGTATCTGTGAACTCTGCACCCACAGACTTAACCAACAACAAATTGAAAATTTTCCAAGAAAAATTTCCAGAAAACTTCAGACGGCAAAATTTGAATTTGCCCCAGGCTAGCAACTACTCATATAACATTTACATTGTACTTACAACTATTTACATGGAGCTGACACTGTATTATGTATTAGGTATTATAAGTAATTACAGTAACCTAGATATTAGGTATTATAAGTAATCTAGAGATGATTTAAATTATATGGGAAGGTGTGTGCAGGTTATTTGCAAAATATATATATATATATACATACCAATTTATATGAGACTTGAGCATCTGGGCATTTTGGTATCCACAGGGATCCTGGAACCAATCCCAACTGATATTGAGAGGACACTGTATTTCCTCAAAGTGATAAATCAAATAAAATCACTCTTTTTAAAAAGTCACAATTTAAAATTATATTTTAAAAACCAAGATACCCTAATATATTTTAAATATAATTTAATTTTAAAAAATTATTTACACATCATTCTTGAGGACTGCAACTACAATGTCACTCTTAATTAGTATCATATTCACAAGTGGACTTCTAGCAGATATAGAAGGGATACTGAAATTCATTTCAGCACATTAGCAACAAGAAGGTGATACTATGAAATTATCATTAAATGGCAACTAAAATAACATCAGATGCCCTACCCATTTAGAGTGGTGTTTTCACGACAAGGGAAAGAAAGATGAGGATGAAACAGCTACTTGACCAACCTGCACACCGACAGGAAAGAAAAGGAAGAGGAAAGGACAAAAAGAAGGATTCCTCCTTAAAGACCTAGTTTTAGATCAGAGTGGGAATCCTAGGGTCCTAGAAGTCTCATGGTTCAGCCTTACGAAGCAGCCACCTTCTCCCCGCTGTTCTCTCTGGAAAGAGACCATGTATTTATCTCCCTGACTTGCTTCACCCTTTGTACACTGATCCATGTATCTCTTGGTGATCTGCCTTATGTGTGTTTTAATTTTAGGACTCCACTGCCCACTTTACTCTTCTACCTTATAACATTAACATTAAAATGTTAAAACACCTAGGTTGATGTCCGCTTCTGATCGAGATAGTGTGAAAGTGGTCAAATTTACTCTTCATTCTGAAACAGACAAAATCCATACAAAACATTTAAGTAGCAGTTTGCAGACTTGGGGCACCAGAAAATGAAGGATGATGATTCCTGAGAACTCAAAGACAAATGCAGTGAAATCTACAGGTGTCCTAGCTCAGTGTCTTTGAGTGTTCCCAGGCCATGATGCAGGAAGGAGTCTGTGCTAAGCCTTTTGCATACCCCAAGGTGAAGAGATGGATCAAAGTGTCTAGAGTTTTCAGGATGGCTGTTAAGGAGCCAAGATCTACACACACAGAGAAATCCATTTGGCAGATGGTATCCAGCTTTGCAGGTGGTACCCTTGAGCAGTCAGCAGTCCACTGATCAGTACAGACATTTGAGGAAACTGCCTGAGGCCAGGAAATCACTGCAGAGGATTACACCCGGGTCTCCCACATTGCAGGTGGATTCTCTCCCAGCTGAGCCACCAGGGAAGCCCAGGGAGGACAGTGCCTGTTTCCATAAGCCAGACTGGAAAAATCTCAAGACTGAAGCAGAATATAAAGTGCAGAGAGGGTCTTGCCTCAGAAATGGGGGATAATTTGGTCTAGTCTGAGCCCCCCTCCACTCTTCACCTAATAAATGTTAAAGGCAAGACCCAAAATAAGATCAAGCCACTTCTAATTAATTTGACTACATCCCTAAGTAAATGTCAAAAATATTTATAAAAAAATATCCAGAATACAACTAGGTAAAACCTGCAATGTAAGGTATGCAGTCAAAGATTACCAGGCATACAAAGAAGCAGGAAAATATGAGAAATTATAAAGAGACAAATCAATCACTTGGAACTGACCCACAATTGGGTGACAGATATAAGAATTACAAGACAAGGATATGAAAGTTTTTATAGCTATATTCCATATGTCCAAAATTGAATCAGACACACTGATGTTATATTGAAAAAAAAACACAAATTGAAATTCTAGAGATAAAACTACAATGTCTGAGATTAAAAATATCTTACCAGATATGATGCCAGATTTTGAAGACTTTAAGTTTTCTTGCTCTGTTACTCATAAGCTGTAATACTTTTTTAAATCTTGGTTTATTACTCTGTAAAATGAAACTAATAAAGCCTGATTAAAGGTGTTGCTGTAAAGATCAAAATGAGATGAGAATAACGTGAGGTGGTAAATTAAAACCCTTGGTATGGTGTCTGGCTTACTGTAAACATGCAATAATTTTGTATTTATTATGTTACTCCCTTGCTCAGATTCATTTCTGGTTCCCTAATGCTTGAGGAATCATGTCCAAAAGTTTAGGTTGATATTGTCTATACAGTCTGGCTTCAGTCTTTTGCCTAGCCTTATTTTTGAGTTAGTTTATGCAATCATATTTTAGTCAAGCTAAAAGTCACCATTCTCTTTATATATCCTATAACGCTTCTCTTCACTGCCAGTTATAGGCTGAGTTAGGTTTTCCCCAAAATTCATATGTTGAGGTCTTAACCCCATTACCTCAAAATGAGCTCATATTTAGAAACAGGATCATTAGAGAGAGAATTAATCTAAAATGAGGTCATTAGGGTATGCCCTCATCCAATAAGACTGTGATCTTACAAAGAAAATATGGACACCAACATGTATGGAAGGAAGACAGCTTGAAGATGTAGGAAGAAGTCAACCATCTATAAGCCAAGGAGAAAGCCCTGGAACAGAACCCTCCTTTGTGGCCCTCAGAAGGAACTAACCCTGCCGATATCTTTATCTCAGAATTCTAGTCCTCAGAGCTGTGAGAAAATAAGTTGCTATTGTTTAAGTCCCTGGGTCTGTGATACTTTGTTATAGAAGCCCCAGCATATTCAGAAACTTCTTATTCACACTTCACACTCAGCCTGCCCTTGCACACACATCCAAACTATGAACTCTATTCAATATTTAGATCATTTGTTAATTTCTCCATCGGAATATATTTATTTCTCCCATTAAAATGTAAACTCTTTCTTCTCAGGAATCTTATATTATAATATGTATTCTTATGGCACTTACCTTTTCTACATTTTGAATTATCATTAGTTCTGTGTCCTATTTGGAGAAGGCAACCGCACCCTCTCCAGTATTCTTGCCTGGAAAATCCCATGGATGGAGGAACCTGGTTGGTTACAGTCCATGGGGTCGTGAAGAGTCAGACACGACTGAGAGACTTCACTTTCACTTTTCACTTTCATGCATTGGAGAAGGAAATGGCAACCCACTCCAGTGTTCTTACCTGGAGAATCCCAGGGACAGGGGAGCCTGGTGGGCTGCCGTCTATGGGGTCACACAGAGTTGGACACGACTGAAGCGACTTAGCAGCAGCAGCAGCAGCATGTGCCCTATTGATCCAATTGAACTGACTTTCTGCAGAATGGAATCTTTCTGATTCATTCTCACATTCCCCATTGAATCTAATAGTTCCAGTATAAGGTAGGATTTCCATTAAGATACTCTGGATGAGTTAAAGCACAAGTCATATGTCAAAAGATAAGTCACATAGGTATGTAACTGTGTGTGTGTACATTGAATAATTTTAAATTGTCTCTCTTACCAGAGAGTAAACTCTATGCACACAGAGGAACTTATCTTCTAATGAAAGTTGCTCATTCAGCTTTCAAAAAGACCCATACTATTTGCAAGCAGTAATGTGTTGGTTTCCTGAATGCATTAGGCAAAATAATACATTTTTCTAACAACTTCAAAGGGAAGAATAATTAGCAATTTTTGTAATTTTTGGTCCAGCAGTAGTTCTTTTTTCAGGACTAGTAACTTTAGGCATCTGCTTTCAGGCAATAATCCTGCCATTTCAGTCAAGAGGATCATTCTGAAGCCTTCTCTAATGCAAACGTTTTCTCTCTTTTCTCAAAGCCTTTGTATTTTGGTTCAACACCTCAAATATCACCACCACCTCCACACTGACACAGTGCCATACCTTACCATTTGTTTTCTTTATCTCTAGAGCTAACTTATTTATATTCCTTCTCTCCTAAATCAACAAAGGCAATAGAAACAATTCTCATTTGTTTTATATAATCAAAAACTTAGAGAACAGGAAGAAAGGTTTTATAAGATTTACCTTGAATCACCTATTCTATGAAAGCTTTCTTTATTTGACACATGTAGAGTTCTTGCCTTCATACTTCCTGTCTTGTTCCTCTGTGGGGACATAATAATTCAAATGTAACATTTTATAACAGGCAATTTTTTGCCATGTTTCACCTCCCCTTACTAAACCTAAGCCCAATAATTACAAGAAAAATGTCTCAGGAATTTTTTGTATGTGTCTCCATTATATAGCATGCCTGACACATAATAAGCTCTTCTCATGTAGAAGTGCGCTAGCAACTCGGACAAAAAGAATTCAATAGAGAAGTCAGGATGCTGTGGGATTTACTGTTTATTATTACTATTTCTCCTTTTTCTTTTTCTTCTTATTATTACAATTGCTACTACCATTCTTCACCATTGTTGTTGTCCTTGTATTTTGTTCTTTAGTTTTATTTTTGTTCTTTAGTTTTATTTATTTTTGTTCTTTAGTGACAGTGACAGCTGCTGCTGCTTCATCTTTTATTATTATTGTTATATTTTGTTGCTATTATTAGTATTGTTACTATTCCCTATAAGGAAATCCAAATTCAAGTTCACAAAAGATTTTTTTAAATATAAGTAACATCAGTCACTGACTTGATGGACATGAATCTGAGTGAACTCCAAGAGTTGGTGATGGACAGGGAGGCCTGGCAAGCTGTGATTCATGGGGTCGCAAAGAGTCGGGCACAACTGAGCAACTGAACTGAACTGAACATCAATGTACTCATGTAAGATATTAGAAAGTAAAAAATTTATTTTTATAAAATCCATGGTCCCCCTAGCTCTCAATGAATTCTCACCAGAACTCCTTGCCCTTTTACCATGATTATTTGGCTTTCAGGTAAAGGCATTTCCTTGCAGTTCACTCAGACCTCAGCTGTCTCAAGAGGTGGTTTCTCACTTTCTAATTTGCAGAGTGTGGTCTTATTGACATTTATGGGAGTTGCAATGGGCAAGTAAAGAGTCCCCAAGGGGTTTAAAAATGTAGCAACACCCTTCTCTATATAATTGAATCCTCTGCATCTCAGAATATTTTATGGCTATTTACTATTATAAATTAGTGCCCTCTCCAACATAATTGGGTCTCTGAAAAGAAAGATACTGTCATCACTGAGAGTTACTGGTTGTAGGACCTGGGCAGCATGAGCCTAGAGTCCAGCAGTTCCAAAGGATTGGGTAGTATGTTCAAGACTAACTATATGATTTAATTGTGCACAGGGAAATATCAATTCTTAACAGGGGAAATTGTCTAAATAGGATTTAAGCATAAGCAGGGAAGTTCTATGCAAAATCCAAAAGGATAGGGTAAACATTGAATGAAGACCTAAACAGCAAGATATGAGTGGACTCTCATAGAGAAAATGGATTGGAGGCACAACAAATAGAGAACAGGGTGTAAATCCTGGACATTAGTTATAAGAAAATAATAACAGAAAGGCATAAGCTTAGAGACTGGCAATTGTGACATCCAGTTAAAGTAGAACCAACCATGAAATACTCCTGGTAATGATAAAGTTGCTACTGCTGTAAAGCTTCCTTAACTTCTCCTTGCTTCCCTTATTCAAGTCACCATTACTCAAAATGAAAATCTAATACATAGGGGGAAGAGGAGGAGATGGCAGAGGAATAGGACAGGGAGACCACTTTCTCCCTCACAAATTCACCAAAATAACATTTCAACGCTGAGTAAACTTCACAAAACAACTTCTGAATGCCAGCAGAGGACATTAGGCACCCTGAAAAGCAGAACATTGTCTTCAAAAACAGGTAGGAAAAATATAAAAGATGGAAAAAAGAGACAAAAGAGGTAGGGAGGGAGCTCCGCCCTGGGAAGGGAGTCTTAAAAAGAGAGAAGTTTCCATACACCAGGAAACACTCTCACAGCTGAGTCTGTGGTAAGCCTTGGCAGCACAGAGGGCAACATAACAGGGAGGAAAAATAAATGAATAATTAAATGCACCAGATTACTAGCCCAATGGTAACTCCCCCAACAGAGAAGCAGCGCAGATGCCTGCATCTGCCACTACAAGTGGGAGCTGGGCAGGGAGGCGCGGGTTGCAGTGCTTTCATAACCAGAGCGAACTAACTTGGGCTAGCAAACCAGATTGTGGGATAGCTACCACACGGAAAGCTCTAACATAAGACACCACCAGGACCGTGCACAGAAAAAAGGATGGAACAGAATTAGCCAGCTGCAGACCATCCCCCTCCAGTGACAGGTAGCCAGAGCCAGAAGGGCCGGAAGGGGGCAATTGCAGCCCCAGAAAAACTTCCAAACTACAAGCAAACTTCTTTGCTAACTAAGACTTCCTGGGGTTCTGGACAGTCACCATCTGCCTAATAAAGGGCGCCAGTTGTACACCCAGAAAACTGAGCAGCAGGGTCGGGAAAGGTGATAAGTCGCAGTGACTGTGCTTGCCAAACTCCCAAGCTGCTCGGACCTGGAAGGGCACAAAACATAGGCCCAACCGAGTCTGTGCCTCTGAGGACTACATGAGTGCCTGAGCTTGAGCAGCTTAGACTGGGGAGGTGCATGCAGCTCAGGGCCAGGCTCAGACGGATCCCAGCGGAGCAACCTAGAGCCTGAGCAGTGTGCGCCTTGAGTGGGGACAGGCCCAGCAGGGCTGAGACACTATGCACACACCAGTGATATTTGATTGCAGCATCCCTCCTTCCCCACAGCGCAACTGAACAAGTGAGCCTAAAAAAAAAAAAAGTGTCCACCACCAGACCCCTTGTGTCAGGGTGGAAAACAGACACTGAAGAGACCAGCAAACAGAAGAAGCTAAAACAGAGGGCACTGCCTTGGAAGTATAGATCGTAAGAAATATAAGCCAGACCAAGGAACTATCTGAAAATGAACTGACCCCACACTGCCCACAACAACACCAGAGAAATCCCAGATTTACCTTTACTATTTTTACGATCATTCTTTTGTTGTTGTTGTTTTGGTTTTTTCTTCTTTTTTGTTTTAACATTTTTTAAATTTTTAAGTTCTTAAAGCAAACACCATATATATATTTCTTTGTGGTTGTTGTTGGTTTTAAATAATTCATGTGACTTTTTTTTTCCTTTCTTCTTCTTCGTCTTTTCTTTAATATTG
>SJYX01004764.1:241770-260049 GCA_006410675.1 Oreotragus oreotragus
TCTGACTCTTTGCAACTCCATGGACTTTAGCTCACCAGGCTCCTCTGTCCACGGAATTCTTCAGGCAAGAATACTGGAGTGGGTTGCCATTTCTTTCTCCAGGGGACCTTCCTAACCAAGGGATCAAACCCAAGTCTTTCACATTGTAGGCAGATTCTTTACCATCTGAGCCACCAGTGAATCACCTCTATTACAATGCCTCTCATTGTCTAATATCTGAAAATGTTTACCATTTTATCTTCTGAATTTGCACTAAGTAAACATAACTCTCAACATCTCACCAGGTATTTAGGGGGAACCACCATGTCCTTCTTAAAATTCTTCCTCTCTATGCTAAATATCCTAATTCTTCCAATCTGTTCTGATATAGAGTGATTTTCAGATCTCTTCATAGGTTAATCACTCTCTTCCATATACAGTCCAGCCCAACAATTTCTAGTGCCAAGTTTCTTTATTTCTCAAATATTAGGGTAACAAACCACTCCAATACCCAGAGGATTAAAACAGAAACTAACGTTTATCACTCATGAGTCTATGTGTATCACTCGTGAGTCCATGTGTGCCAGCGTTTTCATGGTGTCAGTTGGGTATATTCTTACACCCTGGCCTACTGTGGGTTAGGTAGGCTGTTCTGGTGATGTTCGCTGTGCTTGCTCACATATTGTCTGTCTGCTGGTACTAGATAGCTTTTGGAAGCTTCTAGGTGGGCAACTGGCCTCTTTTCTACAGGGTCTTTATCTCCATGCAGACTAGCTCAGGTGTACACAGACCACTGAGAAAGAGAAGCAGCACAGAGACAATGGAGACTCAGGCTCAGGAAGAGCACCATGTCATTTTACTGTCATCTATTGGCCAAAGTTAAGAGGCCACCCTGGAATCAAGGAATGGGAAAAAGACTCCACCTCTCCCTGGAAGGAGATGCACTATCACATTGCAAAGGTGGTACATAAATGGAGAGAAAAAATTAGAACTGTTTTTACAATCAATCTGCTACAATTTCCAATAGCCTAAAGCATGTATGGAAAATCCAAAGGAAAGAGACAGGATAGAGATAATTTGAAAGAGTTTGGCATTTAATATACTGCTTTCATTTATTGAAATAATTATCTTAGAACTAATTAGAATTTAGTTTGGGTATCTTATGTTTACTTTAAAAATTAGTATTGATATTTATTTTAGTGACATATTTGGAGACACATATGAGTGACATAAGCCTTTCAGTGCTTCTAGCTAAAAAATTTCTTAATTCAAGATTTTAGTTGATGCCCTTTGCCACCAAATTATACCATCATGTGACCCCAAAACAAGCCTGAGGAAACTTTTGATAGCTCAAAGGACTGTAGGCTCTATTCCAACAAGACATCACTAACTATGTGCTACGTGATGTAGGGTTAGTTACATCACTAACTCAAAACTGATGTAAATACTGCATCATTGCAAGGTGCCAAACATTGACCTTCAGAGTGAGTTGACTGCTTTTTCCTCCTACTTTCCAAATCTCACGGAAATTTTTCTTGTAGCCAACCTGTTGTGAATTTGTTAAGTTTAAAATTTGTTAAGTAGTGCCCAGGGGTGTTGATGGTGAGCCATAGTTCAAGAAAGACCTCAAGGGAAGAGAGATAGGGAAGATTATAACTTACAGGTCTTGGAGGAAATACACAGCATGCCTCCTGGGTTCACACAGGGACATCAAGGCATAGGACAGACAGAGAGAGTGGGGCAGAATTTGGGGCATGTGCCTTTACTAAGACCTACAGGTGGAGTGCTTTGGAGTTCTTGGCTAAAGCTGAATTGATCAATTCAACCTCCTCAAAAAGGTGGATTTTTGGTAAACTTCCTGGGGAGTCTTTTCTAAAGGGTACAAGAGGAAGGCCCTAGGAGGCAGGGGAAAGTACTTATTACAGGGCAGTTGGGAGTCATATCAGGATATCTGGAGTCATGACATATTTACCTGTGACTCTGTTTTCCAGATCATGTGCTAAGGGGATGGGGTGGAGCTACTGTCAGTTTAAGGCCCCCACAGTCTACTTACCCATACAAAATGGATGCCACAGCCACAATATTATGGAGTCGTTTAGCCAGATCTCAACACAATTCTAACCTGAAACCATAGAAGGAAAGAAATTATAGGAAATGCTGTTTCGTTTAGTTAAGTTGACAAAATTGGAAAACAACCCACTTCACCTTTTTCAACTTGAGATATATGTATCTCCTAACCATAATTATCCCCCCAAAGAAAAGTAAATACAAAATCATGCTTCAGACTAACAGGATGTAGGTGAAATTCTTAGGACCAAAACAAACAAACAAACACTAACCTCACCAAAAACTATTTGAAATCCTCATACCTCCTATCACTTGATCTCTTTTTATCTCATCAAACTGAGACATATTTCAAATGTTGAATAAGGTTAAGTAGTATTAACACACTTTATATTAAATTACAGGGGTAATAGAATTTTGAAAAAAAAGGAACTGATGAGTTTATGCCTGCATATTCATATAAAACTTTAAAGTAAAACAAAGTAAAAATTAAAAATATACAATATTAAAGAAAAAAAACAAGAAAAAAAATGATTACTATAATGCCACAAAAAAAAAAAAAGTAAGGGGGAGATGCTCATAAGTATTAGTGTGTAGCTGATAGTTGTAATTGGACACTCCTGTATTTCCTTTGCCCTCAGTGACCTCCTCTGCAGACTTGCCTAAGAGGATGATTCCTTGCCTGAGAGGATGACACAAACCTGCATTTCTGAAAGGTCTGGGCTTTAGCAATCCTGCTTGTATTGAATACTTGTAGTTTCCATTTCCTTTATCACAAAACATGGGGCACTAAGAGGGTACCCAAGGTATCTACTTCATTCCAGGCATATGTCTTCTTACCCCATAGCGCCAAATTGATTTTCCCTGAAGAGTCGGGATCAATTATTTCAGAGAGTATAGTAATTCTGTTTTTTGCCAATGGATTCATTGTCATGAGAATTCTAAAGCGGCCACATGGCAGTCTCTACTTCTAGTTTAATAAGGCAATTGTGTCCCTTGGTGGGAGCATTCACTCCTTAGGAACTAAGACATATCAAAGCAGAAGAGCCCAAACACACAAGTGCAAGAAGTGAAACTTTCATTAACAGTTCATTTACTAGGGGTAAGAGTAAGAGAATTACCCCACAATTTTATCCTTCATTTCCTAAGTTATGAACGTTTGCTGTGGGACAAATAGCACTAAATATCGGTCACAACATATAACATATCCAGGGGACATTCTTCTAAACCCAGAAGCTGATGTGCCCAACCAGGCCAATTAGAGAATCTCCTGAAGGCCTTTTCACTATTTTATTCTGCTAGTTGCTTCTGGATAATGAGGAACATGGGAATCAAATTTCATAAACAGGAACCAGTTTCCAAATATATTAACTTTTCCTTCCCTCTGAAATCATATCTTAACATGTTCCAGATACTTGGACTCTAGAAACTTCACTGAAGCAACACACTATAGAATTTTTTCCTCTGGTACACATGGGTACTATCGATGTGTGTCCAAGGAGAATTCTATTGCTAATTGAATGACTTTCAGTTCAGTTCAGTCGCTCAGTCATATCTGATTATTTGTGACCCCATGGACTGCAATATGCAAGGCTTCCCTGTCCATTACCAACTGCCAGAGCTTACTCAAACTCATGTTCATAAGTCAGTGATGCCATCCAACCATCTCATCCTCTGTTGTCCCCTTCTCCTCCTGCCTTCAAACAATTTCAGCATCAGGGTACTTTAAATGAGTCAGTTCTTCGCATCAGGTGGCCAAAGTACTGGAGCTTCAGATTCAGCATCAGTTCTTGCAATGAATATTCAGAACTGATTTCCTTTAGGATGGACTGGTTGGATCTCCTTGCAATCTAATGGAGTCTCAAGAGCCTTCTCCAACACCACAGTTCAAAAGCATCAGTTCTTCGGTGCTCAGCTTTCTTTATAGTCCAACTCTCACATCCATACATGACTACTGGAAAAACAAAAGCTTTGACTAGATATCTGAATCTTTGTTGGCAAAGTAATGTCTCTGCTATTTAATATACTCTCTAGGTTGGTCATAACTTTTCTTACAAGGAGCAAGTGTCTTTTACTTTCATGGCTGTAGTCACAATCTGCAGTGATTTTGGAGTCCAAGAAAATAAAGTCTGACATTGTTTCCATTGTTTTCCCATCTATTTGCCATGAAGTGATGGGACCAGATGCCATGATCTTAGTTTTCTGAATATTGAGTTTTAAGCCAGCTTTTTCACTCACCTCTTTCACTTTCATCAAGATGCTCTTTGGTTCTTCTTCACTTTCTGCCATAAGGGTGGTGTCATCTGCATATCTGAGGTTACGTATACTTCAATATCAATATCTGAGATTATTTGATTTCAGCTTGTGCTTCATCCAGCCAGGCATTTCTCATGATGTATTCTGCATATAAGTTAAATAAGCAGGGTGACAATATATAGCCTTAATTTACTCCTTTCCCGATTTGGAACCAGTCTGTTGTTCTATACACTTCTTGATCTCCATACAGATTTCTCAGGAGGCAGGTCAGATGGTCTGGTATTCTCATCTCTTAAGGAATTTTCCACAGTTTATTGTGATCCACACAGTCAAAGGCTTTGGCATAGTCAATAAGACAGAAGTAGATGTTTTTCTGGAACTCTCTCGCTTTTTCGATGATCCAATGGATGTTGGTCATTTGATCTCTGGTTCTTCTGCCTTTTCTAAAACCAGCTTGAACATCTGGAAGTTCACAGTTCACATACTGTTGAAGCAAAATTCTTGCTTGAAGAATTTTGAGCATTACTTTGCTAGTGTTTGAGATGAGTGCAACTGTGCAGTAGTTTGAGCATTCTTTGGCATTGCCTTTCTTTGGGATGGCAACGAAAACTGACCTTTTCCAGTCCTGTGGCCACTGCTGAGTTTCCAAATTTGCTGGCATATTGAGTAAGCACTTTCTCAGCTTCATCTTTTAGGATTTGAAATAGCTTAACTGGAATTCCATCACCTCCACTAGCTTTGTTCATAGTGATGCTTCCTGAGGCCCACTTGACTTCGCATCTAGTATGTCTGACTCTAGGTGAGTGATCACACCATCGTGGTTATCTGGGTCATGAGGATCTTTTTTTGTATAGTTCTTCTGTGTATTCTTGCCACCTTTTCTTAATAGCTTCTGCTTCTGTTAGGTACATACCATTTCTGTTCTTTATTGTCCCTATCTTTGCATTAAATATTCCATAATTATCTCTAACTTTCTTGAAGGGATCTCTCATCTTTTCCATTCTATTGTTTTCCTCTATTTCTTTGCACTGATCCTTGAGGAAGGCTTTCTTATCTCTTCTTGCTATTCTTTGGAACTCTGCATTCAAATGGGTATCTTTTTCCTTTTCCCCTTTGCCTTTAGTTTCTCTTCTTTTCTCAGCTGTTTGTAAGGCCTCCTCAGACAACCATGTTGCCTTTTTGCATTTCTTTTCCATGGGGATGGTCTTGATCACTGTCTCCAATACAATGTCATGAACCTCTGTTCATAGAACTCTGCATTCAAATGGGTATCTTTTTCCTTTTCCCCTTTGCCTTTAGCTTCTCTTCTTTTCTCAGCTGTTTGTAAGGCCTCCTCAGACAACCATGTTGCCTTTTTGCATTTCTTTTCCATGGGGATGGTCTTGATCACTGTCTCCAATACAATGTCATGAACCTCTGTTCATAGTTCTTCAGGCACTCTGTCTATCAAATCTAATCCCCTTGAATCTATTTCTCACTTCCACTGTATAATCGTAAGAGATTTGATTTAGGTCATACCTGAATGATCTAGTGGTTTTCCCTACTTTCTTCAATTTAAGTCTGAATTTGGTAATAAGGAGTCCATGATCTGAGCCACAGTCAGCTCCTGGTCTTGATTTTGCTGACTGTATAGAGCTTCTCCATCTTCAGCTGCAAAGAATATAATCAATCTGTTTTCGGTATTGACTATCTGGTGAGGTCCATGTGTAGAGTCTTCTCTCGTGTTGTTGGAAGAGGGTGTTTGCTATGACCAGTGCATTCTATGGCATTTATCTCCTTTCCTCTGGTACACATGGATGTTATCGATGTGTGTCCAAGGAGAACTCTATCATTAATTGAATGAGTTAATGATGTTCTACAATGGGTAGGCTATCAAAGTACCTATGGATAAGATTATTATATTGGACTAGGAAGCTAGTTGCCTTAGTATAAGTGAAGGTGTATCTCTGACTCTGCCAGGTGAGAACAAATAGTTCCAAATAAAGAAATAGAATATCAGAGTAGCATTTGTTCCATTAACTGATCCATTCCAGGTGCTGGAGATTATGTCTGTTTGCTCCAGCATCAAAATCACACCTGAAATGGTGGCTACAACCATACTCATAAATAACCATACTTGCCTCTGGAAATTACATGNTCCACACAGTCAAAGGCTTTGGCATAGTCAATAAGACAGAAGTAGATGTTTTTCTGGAACTCTCTCGCTTTTTCGATGATCCAATGGATGTTGGTCATTTGATCTCTGGTTCTTCTGCCTTTTCTAAAACCAGCTTGAACATCTGGAAGTTCACAGTTCACATACTGTTGAAGCAAAATTCTTGCTTGAAGAATTTTGAGCATTACTTTGCTAGTGTTTGAGATGAGTGCAACTGTGCAGTAGTTTGAGCATTCTTTGGCATTGCCTTTCTTTGGGATGGCAACGAAAACTGACCTTTTCCAGTCCTGTGGCCACTGCTGAGTTTCCAAATTTGCTGGCATATTGAGTAAGCACTTTCTCAGCTTCATCTTTTAGGATTTGAAATAGCTTAACTGGAATTCCATCACCTCCACTAGCTTTGTTCATAGTGATGCTTCCTGAGGCCCACTTGACTTCGCATCTAGTATGTCTGACTCTAGGTGAGTGATCACACCATCGTGGTTATCTGGGTCATGAGGATCTTTTTTTGTATAGTTCTTCTGTGTATTCTTGCCACCTTTTCTTAATAGCTTCTGCTTCTGTTAGGTACATACCATTTCTGTTCTTTATTGTCCCTATCTTTGCATTAAATATTCCATAATTATCTCTAACTTTCTTGAAGGGATCTCTCATCTTTTCCATTCTATTGTTTTCCTCTATTTCTTTGCACTGATCCTTGAGGAAGGCTTTCTTATCTCTTCTTGCTATTCTTTGGAACTCTGCATTCAAATGGGTATCTTTTTCCTTTTCCCCTTTGCCTTTAGTTTCTCTTCTTTTCTCAGCTGTTTGTAAGGCCTCCTCAGACAACCATGTTGCCTTTTTGCATTTCTTTTCCATGGGGATGGTCTTGATCACTGTCTCCAATACAATGTCATGAACCTCTGTTCATAGTTCTTCAGGCACTCTGTCTATCAAATCTAATCCCCTTGAATCTATTTCTCACTTCCACTGTATAATCGTAAGAGATTTGATTTAGGTCATACCTGAATGATCTAGTGGTTTTCCCTACTTTCTTCAATTTAAGTCTGAATTTGGTAATAAGGAGTCCATGATCTGAGCCACAGTCAGCTCCTGGTCTTGATTTTGCTGACTGTATAGAGCTTCTCCATCTTCAGCTGCAAAGAATATAATCAATCTGTTTTCGGTATTGACTATCTGGTGAGGTCCATGTGTAGAGTCTTCTCTCGTGTTGTTGGAAGAGGGTGTTTGCTATGACCAGTGCATTCTATGGCATTTATCTCCTTTCCTCTGGTACACATGGATGTTATCGATGTGTGTCCAAGGAGAACTCTATCATTAATTGAATGAGTTAATGATGTTCTACAATGGGTAGGCTATCAAAGTACCTATGGATAAGATTATTATATTGGACTAGGAAGCTAGTTGCCTTAGTATAAGTGAAGGTGTATTTCTGACTCTGCCAGGTGAGAACAAATAGTTCCAAATAAAGAAATAGAATATCAGAGTAGCATTTATTCCATTAACTGATCCATTCCAGGTGCTGGAGATTATGTCTGTTTGCTCCAGCATCAAAATCACACCTGAAATGGTGGCTACAACCATACTCATAAATAACCATACTTGCCTCTGGAAATTACATGCCACAGCTTGGTCCCTGCCACCATAGGACACAACATCCTTATTGAATCTGGGATCCCAATTCAATGGTAGTGGTTCCCACTGTCATTCTGGCCAACAGAGGATAACCAGCACAGACATATTTAAGAATACCAGAATTCCCTGTGGGTGTCTGTCTCACAGCTTTTGTGAAGTAAATAATCTCTGAACATTACAAAAAAATATGATAAATGGAATGAGTGGGACTTTCATGGTAAATTTACTCTAGAATTTATTTGATTTCCTTTAGCCTTTGGACACTCCATCCTGTACACTGCACGAAGGAAGTAATGGCATTTCCACTTCGTTTAGTGAGGCCATACTTGAGTGCAAAGTTTGTGCTAGCGTCCAAAACTGTTACTCCCAGTCACCAGAGCTAACATATTGAATCTGGAACCTATGCTTAATGCAAGCATATCAACAAATACAATCAGACCCAACACAGTATTTCTTTTATCCTGCCCTTGTAGCTTTAGGATCTATTTCCATGTCAGGAGTGGTAAATCCCCTGATGATTTTCACCTGCCTTCTACCTTCTAGGTCCTACCAAGATTTGAATCTGGTCATAGATCTACAAGCAATGAGAACAGGTTACCCCTCTCCATTTTCAGGATAAAATCTTCCCATCATTGCTCTACATTTAATACATGCAATCTTGTGATTTTATGAATTAGTTTTGTACTATAATGCAGCACCCTTGGCTTCCCAGGTGGTGCTAGTGGTAAAGAACCCATCTGCCAGTTCAGGAGACATAAGAGATGCAGGTTTGATCCCTGGGTCAGGAAGATCCCCTGGAGGAGAGGATGACAATCCACTCAAACATGCTTGCCTGGAAAATCCCATGGACAGAGGAACTTGGCGGGCTATAGTCTGTAAAGTCAAAATGAGTTGAACACGACTGAAGTGACTTGGCAGGCATGCAGCACTCTTTTAGGATTAGACTTACGGTGTTGTTTTCAGAAATCCTGGCCCTGTGCCTGGCTAAGGCCCTTTATTTTAGGACAAAGTCCTAAAACTGCTTTCTTATCCACAATTTAAGGTGAAAAATTAAAGCCCTACATTCCTCATTTTCTTTCTTCAAGTTCTTTTGTGTACTTTCAAGTAAGCAACAAACTCCTTTATGGTCTTTATTTTCACAGAAGTGTTCTAACCAGCACCACTTGACCTAAAGTATAGCCTTTTCTAATCACTTGATTTTAGGTGTCCTCATAATCATTTAAGTAACTACTTTTCCATTGTATGGAACAGACAACCAGTGTCACTTTACCACTTGCAACAGGGTTATTAAGGAAGTTAAATTTAATAAGATCCAGGAACCAATTCCAGATTTCCCAGAAAATATTTGGATAATACATCCTCAAGTTTTTATTTAAGGCAATGGCACCCGCTCCAGTACTCTTGCCTGGAAAATCCCATGGACGGAGGAGCCTGGTAGGCTGCAGTCCATGGGGTCACGAAGAGTAGGACACGACTGAGCGACTTCAATTTCTCTTTTCACTTTCATGCATTGGAGAAGGAAATGGCAACCCACTCCAGTGTTCTTGCCTGGAGAATCCCAGGGATGGGGGAGCCTGGTGGGTTGCAGTCCATGGGGTCTTGAAGAGTCGGACACAACTGAGCGACTTCACTTTCACTTTTCACTTTCATGCATTGGAGAAGGAAATGGCAGCCCACTCCAGTGTTCTTGCCTGGAGAATCCCAGGGACAGGGGAGCCTAGTGGGCTGCCGTCTATGGGGTTGCACAGAGTCAAACATGACTGAAGTGACTTAGCTGCAGCAGCAGCAGCAGAGCCATTTTAAGATCAATTTCAGTGTCAGGGTTGCAAAGCCACAATTTTGCAATATGGAATAAGACTTGTTACACAAATTATAAAAATTCCACATCCAAAATTTTTGACAAAGTTTACAGGAAGTTGTTGCCTCTCATCTGGTGGTGGATTAGAAGTCACTGTAGGTTAGCAGAGATTGCAGTCAGGAAGAAAAGTTACATGTGGAGCAGAGGAAGACAAGGCAAACTGGAATAATTGCAGATTAACTGGAATCAGTGTCTCACCACCTCCAGTCTGAGTCATGTGGGAGTTCTGAGGAAGCCGACTTCTTTTTTCTACAGTCTGCACATACCTGGCCCAAAAAAGTACACTGAAGAAAGAGGTCCGATTGCATCTGGGTGAGCTGCAGTACTGGTGGCTGTCCGAGGCCACCAGTTCAGTCCCAAATGCATGTACTTCAGAAATGTGTCTAATGATATGTACCAACTATCCCAACACAGCAGAGGCCACCCTCCTTCCACTTTCCAAATCCTAAGTAAATTTTTCTTGCTGTCAACATCCATACAGGGAAAGGAATTCTGGAAAATCTAGTTCTAGAATCACCACAGTTGTTTAGTCATTGTGTTCAACTCTTTTGTGGCCCCATGACTATACAATTTGCCAGGCTCCTCTGTCCACGGGATTTCATAGGCAAGAACACTGGAGTGAGCAACTATTTTCTTCTCCAAGGGCTCTTCCTGACCCAGGGATTGAATATGCGTTTCCTGAGGATTCTTTAATACTCAGCCACCTGGGAAGCCCCATCACCACAGCAAGCAAAGCCATAAAATGTGAGAAATATATATATATATATATATATATATATATATATAATTTTTTTCTAATGAACTTAACTTCATGAAGTTGAATACTCTCAAGCTTGCAGTCCGTATACTCTCAGTCTTACTGGGAGTCACTATCTAGATTTTGAGAAAGTAAGTAAAGTGTTAGTCATTCAGTTTTATCAGACTCTTTGCAAGGCCACCAGATTCTCTGTCCATGGGATTCTCCAGGCAAGAATACGGGAGTGGGTTGCCATTCCCTTCTCCAAAGGATCTTCCCAACACAGGGGACGAACCTGGGTCGCCTGCATTGCAGATGGATTCTTTACCCTCTGAGCCACCAGGGAAGCCAAGGCAATGCTACTTACCACTCACGATCTTAACATTTTCCCACTTAATAATTTCTTCCACACATCTGACCAAAAAAGTTAGGAAAAATGCAGCAACCCTGATGGCAAGGGTCCAGGCTCCCTAGATGCTTCTGCACCGACCCACTATGATAATCGTTAATATTCATGTGTGTGTGTTTTACATATCTTTGTCTCTACATGTTTCAGTCTGGATATTTTTCTCTGCTCTTTTTCCAGTTCAGTAATCTTCTTCTACTGACTTTCACATTTTAATTTTTAAAATTATGTTTATGTATATAATTTAAAATTTTCTATCAGCTATTTTTCATATTTCTAGCTCTCTGCCAAAGTTCTCAATATTGTCTTATATTTCATTTAATATATACAGTATATTATTTTAGTCTTATCTTTTAACTGTACTTATTATCTGAGTAAATGTGGATCTGTTCTTACCGTATATTTTATTTATTTTCTTTAAATTGTGATTATGTTATCTTGAGTTTTGTATGTCTAGTTACCTCTGATTAGGTATCTTCCATTGTTGTTGTTCAGTTGCTCAGTAGTGTCCGACTCTTTGTGACCCCATGGACTGCAGCACGCCAGGCTTCCCTGTCCTTCATCATCTCCCAAGGCTTGCTCAAATTCATGTCCATTGAATCAGTGATTTCATCCAACTATCTCATCCTGTCGCTACCTTCTCCTCCTGCCTTCAGTCTTTCCCAGTATCAGGGTCTTTTCTAATGAGTTGGCTCTTTGTATCATGTAGTCAAAGTATTGGAGCTTCAGTTTCAGCATCATTCCTTCTAATGAATATTCAAGATTGTTTTCCTTTAGGAATAACTGGTTTGATCTCCTTGCTATTCAAGTGACTCTCAAGAGTCTTCTCAACATCAGAGCTCAAAGCATCAATTCTTTGGCATTCAGCCTTCTTTATGGCCAAACTCTCACATCCATACACAACCACTGGGAAAACCATAGCTTTGACTAAATGGACCTTTGTTGGCAAAGTAATGTCTCTGCTTTTTAATACGCTGTCTAGGTTGGTCATAGTTTTTCTTCCATGGAGTAAGTGTCTTTTAATTTCAAGGCTGCAATCACCATCTGCAGTGATTTTGGAGCCCAAGAAAATAATGTCTGTCACTGTTTCCATTGTTTCCTCATCTATTTGCCGTNACCTTTGTTGGCAAAGTAATGTCTCTGCTTTTTAATACGCTGTCTAGGTTGGTCATAGTTTTTCTTCCATGGAGTAAGTGTCTTTTAATTTCAAGGCTGCAATCACCATCTGCAGTGATTTTGGAGCCCAAGAAAATAATGTCTGTCACTGTTTCCATTGTTTCCTCATCTATTTGCCGTGAAGTGATGGAATCAGATGCCATGATTTTCATTTTTTGAATGTTGAGTTTTAAGCCAGATTTTTCACTCTCCTCTTTCATCTTCAAGAGGCTCTTTAGTTCCTCTTTGCTTTCTGTCATGAGAGTGGTGTCATCTGCATATCTGAAGTTATTGATACTTCTCCTGGCAATTCCAGCTTGCGCTTCATCCATCCAGGCATTGTGCATGATATACTCTGCATTAGATATTTTAGAATGTACACATAATTGGATTCTTGGTTATTATTTTCCCACATATAGTATTTGCATTTCTTCTGGTAAGTGGCTAAGTTAGTAAGGATTCAGTTCAGTTCAATTTCTCAGTTGTGTCCGACTCTGCGACCCCATGAATCACAGCACCTGTCCATCACCAACTCCCAGAGTTCACTCAGACTCATGTCCATCGAGTCAGCGATGCCATCCAGCCATCCCATCCTCTGTCGTCCCCTTCTCCTCCTGTCCCCAATCCCTCCCAGCATCAGGGACTTCTTCAATGAGTTAACTCTTCATATGAGGTGGCCAAAGTACTGGAGTTTCAGCTTTAGCATCATTCCATCCAATGAACACCCAGGACTGATCTTTAGGATGGACTGGTTGGATCTCCTTGCAATCCAAGGGACTCTCAAGAGTCTTCTCCAACATCACAGTTCAAAAGCATCAATTCTTAAGCGCTCAGCTTTCTTCACAGTCCAACTCTCACATCCATACATGACCACTGGAAAAACCATAGCCTTGACTAGACGGACCTTTGTTGGAAAAGTAATGTCTCTGCTTTTGAATATGCTATCCAGGTTGGTCATAACTTTTCTTCCAAGGAGTAAGCGTCTTTTAATTTCATGGCTGCAGTCACCATCTGCAGTGATTTTGGAGCCCAAAAAATAAAGTCTGACACTGTTTCCCCATCTATTTCCCATGAAGTGATGGGACCAAATGCCATGATCTTAGTTTTCTGAATGTTGAGCTTTAAGCCAACTTTTTCACTCTCCTCTTTTACTTTCATCAAGAAGCTTTTTAGTTCCTTTTCACTTTCTGCCAGAAGGGTGGTGTCATCTTCATATCTGAGGTTATTGATATTTCTCCCAGCAATCTTGATTCCAGCTTGTGCTTCTTCGAGTCCAGCATTTCTCATGATGTGCTCTGCATATAAGTTAAATAAGCAGGGTGACAATATACAGCCTTGATGCACTCCTTTTTCTATTTGGTACCAGTCTATTGTTCCATGTCCAGTTCTAACTGTTGCTTCCTTGCCTGAATATAGATTTCTCAAGAGGCAGGTCAGGTGGTCTGGTATTTCCATCTCTTTCAGAATCTTCCACAGTTTATTGTGATTCACACAGTCAAAGGCTTTGGCATAGTCAATAAAGCAGAAATAGATTTTTTTTCTGGAACTCTCTTGCTTTTTCCATGATCCAGTAGATGTTGGCAATTTGATCTCTGGTTCCTCTGCCTTTTCTAGTAAGGATTGATCCGTATCAAATATATAAAGGTCTAAGAATTAATAATAATAACAAAAACACTTTCCTTTGGTGGCACTGAAGTTTCCTACAGCAAAAATATTTTTCTCAAATAAATTAATAAGAAAAAATATATATTTATCATGATTCTCTATAAACTGTATTAAAAGCTAACCAAATGACTCGTTAAATGTTTTTTTTCCAATAGAGAATTATAGCTAACAAGTAGAAGAAAAACATGAGAATTGAAAAATATCATTTGTAGACTCTAATGAAATTATTAAAAACAAAACATTTCTGCTGAAATTAATAGAGTGAAATGCCAATGGGGAAATTAACAGTGAAAGAAAAGATAAAAATTAATTATCAGTTTGATAACCAGGGGTATGTGTTTCATGAACACATGTTATAAAAGAGTAACCACTGTTAGAGACGTATTGCTCCTCCAAATTGATCCTAAATCTAATAAAATCTCTAAATATAATTACCAGTTCAAATACACTGGTGACTAACAGATAAACATAAAGTAGAAGATACTACATATATCTTTAAAAGATCAGTGGAAAAAATGCAAGGTGGGGGGATGTCAGGGAATAGAAGTTTTAAAGACATAAAATTAGAAAAAGTGTGTACAGCTTACTGTAGTAGATAAACTGTACATATCTGATAAGCAGTTTTTAATCCAGGATGTGAGTTATTTATTTGTATAATTTGGTTAGTGATATCTTTTAACAAAAGGTAGAACATTTTTGCAAATTGTCACATATCTAACATTAACTTATGCAAAGAATCTTATGAATATATCTGATTGATTTGAAAACTTAAATTACTCTTAAATTTTTAGTTTCCAATTCTTTATCTTTTTACTAATCTCAATATGTTTATACAAATGTAAATTATTTGTAAATGCTGCGTGCATGCAGCAATTGCTGATATTAAAATATTAATGAGTTAACATTTCTTAACTCAAAAGCTCCCTACAAGTTAATACAAATAAATGTTATATTTCTTCTTGTGAGTTTATATTAGGATGTAAACTCCAAACCAAGCCACACTGAAATTTTTAAAGTTCTTTTTATCCTCAATGGAAATACACTGATGTTACACACTTCAAAAGCGGAAAAGTTCAATGGAGAGAATTTTATATTGATATATAGAGAATAAAGGGCCAGAAAAAATCTCCTACAGCATCTCTGAAATCACCTGAGATTTGCTTGAAATTTTCTTTCACTGAGATGAGATTCAGGGAAATGTGTAATACCACTATGTGAGGTTTACACATGCATTCACTTCATTTCTGCCAGTAACCCTTTAAACACCCTCGGTTATTTCTGCACATAACCATCCATTATGAGACACAGATATTTTTAGATGCCCATTTCAAGGCAAGAGAATACACTATTCATGACAGGAAATACTAGTTTTTATGGCCTGAGGCCTAAAAGGAATTAGTGTATTCTAAACTTAGCAAATCAGATGAGGCTAAAATAAATATTACACATCACTTGTCTATTTGTGCATTCATTTTAAAATGAACTTTTTCTTGGTTAAATGTTTGTGAAGCAACTATGTTAGTTGGGTAGTAAATTTTTATTTAGGTATTCATTTAATCATCTGCCTGAAGTTAACAGAAATGGGAGAAATAAGGATGGGTTGAAAACAAGGAGAGAAGAGTTGGCTTCTTCAATTTTGTGCTAACAAGTAACGGTTCAACATTTCTTTCTTAAAGCAATCAAAAGAGGGAAAAAAACAGTAGTAGTAATTCTCTAAGGAAAAAAATAAAAGCCTCATATATTATTGAAGAGAGAACTGGAGGGGTGGAGTCGACTTTTCTGCAAAGAAATTTTCAATAGCCTGAACATGAGGAAGCTGAGCACCAAAGAACTGATGCTTTTGAACTGTGATGTTGGAGAAAACTCTTGAGACTCCCTTGGACTGCAAGGAGAGCCAACCAGTCCATCCTAAAGGAAATCAGTCCTGAATATTCATTGGGAGGACTGATGCTGAAGCTGAAACTCCAATACTTTGGCCACCGGAAGCAAAGAACTGACTCATTGGAAAAGACCCTGATGCTGGGAAAGATTGAAAACAGGAGGAAACAGGGATGACAGNAAATCAGTCCTGAATATTCATTGGGAGGACTGATGCTGAAGCTGAAACTCCAATACTTTGGCCACCGGAAGCAAAGAACTGACTCATTGGAAAAGACCCTGATGCTGGGAAAGATTGAAAACAGGAGGAAACAGGGATGACAGAGGATGAGATGGTTAGATGGCATCGCTGACTCACTAGACATGAGCTTGAGTAAGCTCCAGGAGTTGGTGATGGACAGAGAAGCCTGGTGCTGGAGCCACAAAGAGTCAGACACGACTGAGTGACTGAACTGAACTGAAACATGAGAAATATCTGACAGGGCTTGCACATGGCAACCTCCTATATGCAGATGAACTCAACTGGAAGACATACAACATGATACATGCACACCTATTACCAGTCAGAGAGCATGGGGGCTGAACATGGCCTTCATCCCTTCACGTGACTGACAGTGTCAGGTCACATAGCTGCCATTCTCAGACCCTTTGCACTGTGAACTGTGATAAGACATTTCTGAATATTGTTCACTGTTGCTTAGAAGCTTCTGATTTGCATCTTAATTTAGAATGTGCTTTTTTTGCCAGTCACCGACCCATGATTACAGAGGTTACATGAGAAAAATGACTTTGAACATGCCAAGGTTTGGCATTTAAGTAGGGGATACTGAGAAAACAATACATGGTATTTCTGGAAAATGAATGCAACATCCTATCTTCCTCTCTTTTCTCCCCAAACTAGTTGGGGAGACTTTGGGCAATAATGCACTTTCTGAATTTTCATTTACTCTCTATAAAGAGAAACACTACATATGTTAAACAATTTAATGATTTGATTAAATAGCTCATATAAAACATTTAGCATAATGTCCAAATGTGGCAGGCATTCTGAAAGTTCTAGGTAGTACTACTGATATTATTGTCGTTATCATCAGTCAAGCCTCCAACAGAAAACAAATCCAAATCAAGCAGTTCACAGAAACAATCATGAAAGACAGATTAGAGATTTGAGCTGGGCTCTGGAAGCCAACCAGAGATGCTGGAGCAAACTGAGTTTAGAAACAATGGAGAAATGCTACCTCTGGTCCTGAAAGGACAAGAGGAGAAAGTGTGTTCTTGGAACACTGTGAGGGCTAGAGTCTGAGCTGACAGGATCTGAGTCATGAAAGCACGCAGGTGCTGCCAGAAGAGATGCTCTGAAGTTAGAAGGTGCAAGTAAGAAAGCCCCACAACTTTCTCCTTCCATCCTCTGAACTCTTGCCAGTGTTCCTCACTATTGAAACCAACTGGGTAAACAGTTCTAAACTTAGCCCTATGGAAAATTAAATGAGGTGGAAAAGATTAATTTGAAAGGGTAGAGGTAGCAAATTAGTACATTCTCCACACCCACATTGGGATATACTAAAAAATTCTTTAATCTACAAGACTTTCTCCCTCATTGTCCCCCAATTCCCATATAAATGTGCATGGTTTCCATGAGAATAAATTAATAATTTTTCTCAACACCACAAAGAAGCAATTTTACTAAATCTGAAATACTTGAATATATTATGAGAATGCATTTAAAAAATAGAATTGGGAAATAAAGCTATCAACAACCAGTCTCCGTTATGGTCTCCCTTATGTTCCAATAGCAAGGTATGGATGGTCTTCTAAGGAAAAATAAAATGAAAAAATCCACTGAAGTCAGACTCCAAGATAAAGAAGAGCTCAGTTTATGCTCAGAAATTACATAACTCTTCAAACCATGGTGGAGCAGCCCATGCTGAGCTGATAATGAAATATATTTAAGATACTCTGACCATGGCTAAGAGCAGATACAAGAGAAAAGATGTTAAGAACAGGATTTACGGAGATGTAAAGATAATTTCTTCTTTATGTTTCTCTTTGTTGTTTTCAGGGTTATTTCTTTCTCTGCCTCGCCACTTCCCTTACTCTCTCTACCACCTCCCTCTCTCTCTCCTGTAACTCCTGTAGAGTTCTTAGAATACTACCTCCCAGGTAGGAGAGAATCACTGATTTGGGGATTCAGGTATGACCTAAATCAAATCCCTTATGCTTATACAGTGGAAGTGAGAAATAGATTTAAGGGCCTAGATCTGATAGACAGAGTTCCTGATGAACTATGGAATGAGGTTCGTGACATTGTACAGGAGACAGGGATCAAGACCATCCCCATGGAAAAGAAATGCAAAAAAGCAAAATGGCTGTCTGGAGAAGCCTTACAAATAGCACTGAAAAGAAGAGAGGTGAAAAGCAAAGGAGAAAAGAAAAGATATAAGCATCTGAATGCAGACTTCCAAAGAATAGCAAGAAGAGATAAGAAAGCCTTC
>SJYX01004764.1:262960-277534 GCA_006410675.1 Oreotragus oreotragus
GCCAGGCCTCCCTGTCCATCACCATCTCCCGGAGTTCACTCAGACTCACGTCCATCGAGTCCGTGATGCCATCCGACCATCTCATCCTCTGTCGTCCCCTTCTCCTCCTCCCCCAATCCCTCGCAGCATCAAAGTCTTTTCCAATGAGTCAACTCTTCGCATGAGGTGGCCAAAGTACTGGAGTTTCAGCTTTAGCATCATTCCTTCCAAAGAACACCCAGGGCTGATCTCCTTTAGGATGGACTGGTTGGATCTCCTTGCAGTCCAAGGGACTCTCAAGAGTCTTCTCCAACACCACAGTTCAAAAGCATCACTTCTTCGGCACTCAGCTTTATTCACAGTCTAACTCTCTTGCATCCATACATGACCACTGGAAAACGCATATCCTTGACTAGATGACCTTTGTTGGCAAAGTAATGTCTCTGCTTTTCAATATGCTATCTAGGTTGGTCATAACTTTTCTTCCAAGGAGTAAACAAGTTCCATCTGAAGCTTCAAACGCTGTAACTTAAAAAGCCTTCTTGTGCATATTTCAGCCCAAAGAACCATTGAACTTCTTCTAAAAATTGTCCTTTTTTAAAGAGAAATGAACCACCAGCCAAATGGATATCTACTCATGGAGAAAACTACACATACAGATAAAAAACTACACAAAAATCCGAACCACTTTTCCTCAGGAATCTTTGCATTATAAAACCATCAGAGGTTCTGCACACAGCAACATAGTTCCAGAAAAGCATGATTGGTGGTTTTAGTTGGAAAGAAGCTGTCATTTAGAAATCAGGCAAAACAATCTTCAGGGCTTGAGACTGGGTAGGTACCTAGATGTCTCATTAAGATTTTAAAATTATCAGAGCTCTACAAAAAGAGGGAAACATAGAATGTATAAATAGCTTAAAACTGAAATTACGATTACACATCCTCAAAAATATATAATTTTGGATCTTGCCTAGAAGAAGATAAAATAAAGTTGTTCTATTTTTTTTTATCTCCACCCACATATTAGTTACATATCACCAGTGTATTTATCCTAACAGTTGTCCATCTGATCTCTGTCTAGGTCATGATATACTTCTTGCTTGAAATTCCATTAATAAGAACAAAACAGGCAGTTAAAAAATCATGGACACCCAAACATGAACTCTCATGTTTGGGAGTTCGTGTAAAAAAATAAATAAATACAAAAAAAAAAAAATCATGGACAGTATTGTATGAGACAAAGGATGTGTTGATCAATTATCTGGATATCCCTATCAATACTTTAATAAGAAAATTAGTATTTCATTGTATACTATTTTCTACAGATCATTTTTTACTTTCTCCAACATATGCTGCTTCTCCTTTTCATTTTTGAAAGACAAATTATAAAATAATACCAATGTTTTAGGCAGCTAAGAAGTAATCACAGGTGAATGGACATAGAAAATATCATAAACACACATAGTGGAATTTTACTCATTCTTAAAAAGGAAGGGAATCCTGCCATTTGTGACAATATGGATGGACCTAGAGGACATTGTGCTAAGTGAAATGAGTCAGTTACAGAAGGACAAATATTACATACTCCAATTATATGGAGCATCTAAAATAGTCAAGTTAATAGACTCAGAGAATAGAATGGTGGTTGCCAAGGACTAAAGAAAGAATGAAGAAATGAGGAGTTAGTGTTCAGTGGATGTAACAGTCTAGTTATACAAGATGAACAAGTTCTAGAGACCTGTTTTGCAGCATTTTGCCTATAGATAACAAAACTGTACTGTGCACGTAAATTTTTTTTTTCCAGTGGAAGATCTCATTTTATGTGTTCTTACCACAAAACCAAAGGGTTTCCCAGGTGACTCAATGGTAAAGAATCAGCCTGCCAATGCAGGAGACACATGAGATGTTAAGTTCAATCCCTAGGTCAGGAAGATCCCGTTGCAGAGAAAATGGCAATTCATTCCAGTATTCTTGCCTGGGAAATCCCATGGACAGAGGAGCCTGGTGGGATAAAGCCCATGGGGTTGCAAAGAGTCTAACACAACTGAGGGACCAAGCAGGTGTGCATGCACCACAAAACCAAGGCAAATGAAAACGAAAACCAAAAGAACACAAGGAAACTATTGGAGGAGACACACATGTCAATTAACCTTTATTGCAGTGACGGTTTTTTGAAGTCTAAGTAGTAAGTAAGTGAAGTCGCTCAGTCATGTCCGACTCTTTGCGACCCCGTGGACTGTAGCCTACCAGGCTTCTCTGTCCATGGGATTCTCCAGGCAAAAATACTGGAGTGGGTTATCATTTCCTTCTCCAGGGGATCTTCCCGTCCCAGGGATCGAATCTCCCACATTGAAGGCGGACGCTTTAACCTCTGANCCGTGGACTGTAGCCTACCAGGCTTCTCTGTCCATGGGATTCTCCAGGCAAAAATACTGGAGTGGGTTATCATTTCCTTCTCCAGGGGATCTTCCCGTCCCAGGGATCGAATCTCCCACATTGAAGGCGGACGCTTTAACCTCTGAGTCACCAGGGAAGATTCCAAGTCTGCCTAAGTCCAAATCCATAGCATTGTCTGCAGGCTTTTTGTATATCAATTATATATCTGAATAATGCTGTTTTAAAAAGGCATATTTTTAAAAAGAATCAAATGCTAATAGTCAAATAATACACCTGGTAATTTCTTCTTTCTGCAACGATGTGTATCATATCTGTACACTGGTCAGCCAAAATTGTGTCCAAACTTAGATATAAATGATTGACTGAAGTGAAGTGAAGTGAAGTGAAGTGAAAGTCGCTCTTTCATGTCCAACTCTTTGCGACCCCATGGACTCTAGCCTGTCAGGCTCCTCTGTCCACAGAATTCTCCAAGCAAGAATACTGGACTGGGTAGCCATTCCCTTCTCCAGGGGACCTTCCTAACCAAGGGATTGAACCCAAGTCTCCTGCATTGCAGGCAGATTCTTTACTGTCTGAGCTTGAACTATTATTCTGGGATTCTGAGTAATAATCTATGTGCACTATATTCATTGGCAGGGAAAGTAACTGAGCACGCATGCATGTACCACAAAACCGAACCAAACTAAAACAAAAACCAAAGGAACAGAAGAAAACGATTGGAGGAGATACAAGTCAATTACCTTAATTGTGGTGAGATTTTATGGAGTCTCCATAAGTCCAAATCCATAACTCTTAATTAATATTTCTTATATTATAATAAGACATTGTATACTAAATGTTTCAAATTTAATTTAAAAGCTTATCTTTCTTCCAGGTTTCTATACAGAGCAGAAGAGAACTCTTGAGGCTCCACCTACCTAAATCTCTAATAGTACCAATAACTTGTTAATATTAATGAATGATCTCAAATAATCTTTCTTGAGCAACAATTGTATTTCAATTTCAATAATTTTATCCTTTATAAACCTGAAAATATAAGCCTATAAATAATGAAGCAAACTAAAATCTATTGTTTGTAATCTTACCGTAGAGCCAGATCTGGTGTAATTATTCTTATCTAGCTTACTAAACTGACTTAGGTGCTGCAGTTGACTGAATTTCTTACTACTTTATGAAGCCTCCTCAATCGATAAGAAAACAATAAAACAGGTAAATATATTATTTAATGTTTCCAAGCCACATGTAAAAGATAACTAATGGACACAAGACTTATTTTAGCAAATGTTTCTTGGGTTCACGGATTGCTATATCCACTGATAACACATCAAACATATGTATAAATATCTACACAGTTTATCTAATGCATACTATGAATGTGTTTTTCTTTTTACCTGTTGATTGGTTTTCTATAAAAGGTGTCTTCCCATCTTTCTTCATACAGCTAGCCAAAAAGTTGGTAACTCTCCAGTGATGACTGTGGTAAAGAAGAAAAAATATGGGAACCAGAAAAACAAGTGTGCATACACATGCAAGCACATTGACAGAATGCAGATGGCAAGACAAGGCATTGTTACTGAACACCTAAGATAGCAAGATTCCACCCCATTATCATCCCATTCATCTGGATATGTTACAACTGTATTTACCCACAATGTATACTTCCTAGGTGATGCTAATGGAAAAGAACCCATCTGCCAAAGAGGAGACAAGAATTGTGGGCTGGAGGTCGGGAAGAGGGCATAGCAACCCACTTCAGTATTCTTGCCTCAAGAATCCCATGGGCAGAGGATCCTGGCAAGCTCCAGTCCGTAGGGTCACAAAGAGTCAGTTGGACAGGACTGAAGAGACTTAGCACACTCACACATGGTCCTAAATGTCTTCATATATCTTCTAAATATTTATTAGTGGTCCCTAAAACTCTAGTAAGATACTCATGAAACTTAGTTATTGAAAAAAGAACATACTATGTATTTTGAAAGGAGTGTGGTAATCAGTTTGTTGTAATAATTGCTTTTGGAAAATGACCACAATGAATAAATGTAATTGCTTTCCTGAGCTGATTAGTTTTAATTTTGAAGTATTTTGAATTCAAGTGTTTCTTTCTGGCCGCCCTCCTGCTCACTACTACTGAAACCACACAGGAGTCTTTCCTTTAATTAATTAGGGTGTAATTAAACAGCAGGTACCTGCACAGAAGCTGGAGAGTTGCTTCCATCTGTTCTTCAGGGTCTCCGGGCGGTGACAAGAGAGTTCCCCCACGAATTTTACCTTAAGCGTTTTTTTGTATTTTAATTTTCAGCTATCTCTTTTATAAATTGCTCTTATGATTTTGCTTGATAATTTAACACTTCAAAATTGCAGCCCCTCCAGCATTTACCCTGAAAACATACAAAAAGGGATTATGAAGGGGAGGAGAGGATGTCTTTTGTAAAATTCACCCTGGCAAACACAATTAAAAGAGTATGCAATTCACTTATTAATGTAAAACAGTGGGCAGACACCATTTCATGAGAGCAATCAATTTTAATTTGAAGATACGAGGGATTCATAGACACGGAGAAGATTGACAATATTCCAGAATGTAGAGGGTGGGATGAGTTTTAGGGGAGGCATATATTTGTATCTTATTTTTAGCTTGGAAGAGTCCCCAAACTTCCCAAACCAGAAATGTAATTTTTGCTTAAAAAAAAAAAAGTTTCCAGAAACAAGAAGTAAAAGCAGTAACACTTGGTTTTCAGATAACAGGATACACATATCACTTGCTAATGTATATTCTGATTTTTAATGTATCTCTCATATTTCTTCAACAAAACTGTAAGACTGAGGAGAAGATATCTCCTTTGATTCATTTATTTATCCCCACAGAAGACACTGAAGTGCTCAGTGGCTAGTCGCTTTCCTGACCATTATATAAACCCTACTTTGCCTCTTCGGGGAAGGCAATGGCACCCCACCCCAGTACTCTTGCCTGGAAATCCAATGGACGGAGTAGCCTGGTGGGCTGCAGTCCATGGGGTCGCTAACAGTTGGACAGACTGAGCGACTTCACTTTCACTTTTCTCTTTCATGCATTGGAGAAGGAAATGGCAACCCACTCCAGTATTCTTGCCTGGAGAATCCCAGGGATGGGGGAGCCTGGTGGACTGCCGTCTATGGGTTCACACAGAGTTGGACCTGTCTCTTATACACATCTGGTTACTTGTGGTTATAATTTAATTTCTAAAAATCCAGAGAAAATTTTAATGAAGGTGGTGTATTTCTTATTTATGTAACAAGAAAAACATTTCATCTTTTATGTGGAANGCTGCCGTCTATGCGGTCACACAGAGTCGGACACGACTGAAGTGACTTAGCAGCAGCAGCAAAGGTTTTGACAGCAAAAAATATGTTGTGAGGTGATTAAGTGGGTGGAGGAAGTTTCTTGCTAATGGAGCACCAGGTGTTTCTGGGGCTTCTGAAGGGATTTGTTTTTTTTTTGTTTGTTTGTTTGTTTGTTTGTTTGTTTGTTTTACCTAGTGTTGCTTGCCTTGGGCTTCTAGATAGGCAAACAACCTATGAGCTTCCTCAGCCCATACAGTGTCTGCCTGGAATGTAGTTCAGCCTCCGCCTTCTGGATTCGGAATAGAGCCTGGGAGGCGATGATGAGCAGAGATGGCTCAGGTTCATGCAGCAGTTTTTTCAGATCTAAGTGGTAAGAAAACAAATTGCAGGTGAAGATCTATGAAAACAATCACTGGTCAGACACAAAGGACCCAGTATGCCCAGAACAGCTGAGATGGAGACCTAACTTTTTCCAAGCCTCTGTGTGAAAGTCTGTATACTTGTGGATCAATTCCAGTTTTCACTTAAAAAAGTTACTTGTTTCTGAGTTGCCAAATATTTTACTCCTTTAAAATAATCAAACTGCCAAGTACTCCAAGTTCAAATTATATGGACTTGGCAGACCATATATAACACTGTTAATTTGTAAGTTCCTGTATTGGTCCTGGAAAGTGAAAGTTGATCAATTATGCCCGACTCTTTGCAACCTCATGGACTATACAGTCCATGGAATTCTCTAGGCCAGGATACTGGAGTGGGTAGCCATTCCCTTCTCCTAGGGGATCTTCCCAACCCAGGGATCAAACCTGGGTCTCCTGCATCACAGGCAGATTCTTTATCTGGTGAGCCACCAGGAAAGCCCCGTTGGTCTTTGAGGTTACTCTTAAATCATTCAGTTCAGTTTGGTCGCTCAGTCGTGTTCGACTCTTTGCAACCCCATGGACTGCAGCATGCCAGGCTTCCCTGTCCATCTCCAACTCCCAGAGCTTGCTCAAACTCATGTCCATTGAGTCAGTGATGCCATCCAACCATCTCATACGGTCAACCCCTTCTCCTCCTGCCTTCAATCTTTCCCAGCATCAGGGTCTTTTCCAGTGAGTCAGTTCTTGGCATCAGGTGGCCAAAGTATTGGAGTTTCAGCTTCAACATCAGTCCTTCCAATGAACACCCAGGACTGATCTCCTTCAGAATGGACTTCTTGGATCTCCTTGCAGTCCAAGGGACACCACAGTGCAAAAGCATCAATTCTTTGGCGCTCAGCTTTCTTTATAGTCCAACTCACATCCATACATGGCTACTGGAAAAACTATAGCTTTGACTAGACGAACCTTTGTTGGCAAAGTAATGTCTCTGCTTTTTAATATCCTGTGTAAGTTTGTCATAGCTTTTTTCCCAAGGAGCAAGAGTCTTTTAATAAATCAATATTTCCTTTTAATTTTTCTTTAAAATTTTTAGTGTATGTTTTCTTATTGCAAAGGAAATACATGTTCATCGTGTGGGAAATTTAGACAATACATGTATATAAGCACTAGAAGATGGAGAAAGCGATGGCACCCCACTCCAGCACTCTTGCCTGGAAAATCCCACGGACAGAGGAGCCTGGAAGGCTGCAGTCCATGGTGTGGCTGAGGGTCGGACACGACTGAGCAACTTCACTTTCACTTTTCACTTTTATGCATTGAGGATGGAAATGGCAACCCACTCCAGTGTTCTTGCCTGGAGAATCCCAGGGACAGGGGAGCCTGGTGGGCTGCCGTCTATGGGGTCACACAGAGTCGGACACGACTGAAGCGACTTAGCAGCAAGCACTAGAAGAAAATCAAAGTCACTTAAAATCCTCCTGTCAGAGAAAACCACCGTTAAATTTTGGGTCTATTTCCATTCACTCATTTACACTGGATGTTTCTATTTTTTGTTCAGATGGAACCATAATATACATGTTATCTAATCATTGCTTATTTTATTTAATAATATTGCATCATCATTTATCTAAGTCATTTAAACATTTCCCTACAATATTTTTCATGGCTACATATATGATTCTACAATATGGATAAACTCTATTTAACTAATTTCCTATTTTTTTTTAATCTTAGATGCTTCCTAATTTTGCCTTTTTAAATAACACTTAAGTGAACATTCCTGTAACAATTTTTGCTAACTTTCACAGTTTAATTTCCTAGAAGTGGGATCAACAAGTCAGTGTGTTATGTTTATTTAAAGGGTTTTGATAGGGACTTCCCTGGTGGTCCAGTGGCTAAGACTCTGTGCTGCCAGTGCAGGGGGCCCGGGGTTCAGTCCCTGGTTAGGGAACTAGATCCCACATGCGGCAACTAAAGATTCCACATGCAGCAGCTGAGTTCGCATGTCATAACTAAAGATCCTGAATGCTACAACTAAGACCCAGCAGAGCCATGTCAATTAAAAAAAAAAAATTAATAAATAAATAAAAATAAAGGGTTTTGATACATAATGCCAAACTTCCCTATAAAAAAGTTGTATCAAATTATGCTCANGCTGAGAACCGAAGAATTGATGCTTTTGAACTGTGGTGTTGGAGAAGACTCTTGAGAGTCCCTTGGACTGCCAGGAGATCCAACCAGTCCATCCTAAAGATCAGCCTTGGGATTTCTTTGGAAGGAATGATGCTTAGGCTGAAACTCCAGTACTTTGGCCACCTCATGCAAAGAGTTGACTCATTGGAAAAGACTCTGATGCTGGGAGGGATTGAGGGCAGGAGGAGAAGGGGACGACCAAGGATGAGATGGCTGTATGGCATCACTGACTCAATGGACATGAGTCTGAGTGAACTCCAGGAGATGGTGATGGACAGGGAGGCCTGGCGTGCTGCGATTCATGGGGTGGCAAAGAGTCAGACACGATTGAGCGACTGAACTGAACTGATGCAGGGTAGGGTGTTGGGGATGGGATGACAAAAATAAAGGAAATCCATAAGGTCTGAGGAGAAGGAAGTGGGAACCCACTCCAATATTCTTGCCTGGAAAATCCCATGGACAGAGGAGCCTGGTAGGCTACATACAGTCCATGGAGTTGCAAAAAGTCGGACATGACTTAGCAACTTCACTTCATTCATTTCACTCAGTTCATACTTTAACACTGGAGAAGGAAATGGCAACCCACTCCAGTATTCTTGCCTGGAGAATACCGTGGACAGAGAAGCCTGGTGGGCCATGGTCCATGAGGTCGCGGAGAGTCAGACATGACTGAAGTGATTGAGCATGCATGCATAGGGTCTGAGTTTATAATAGAAGTTTATTTTGTCTGGATATTAGAAAAACAAATTTATTTGCCTACAGTAGTAAGTTAAAACAATGCCACACGTTAAGAACCAAAATAACAATTATTGATTACAATTCATTATTAAACTAAACTATCATTCATTGATTCAATAAATATGTGTTAACTTTATGTGCTGACTAAACACAAACTAATCCCCACACACATGGAATATAGGCCTTTGTTAAAATTGACAAAATGTTTTCGGGACAAAGAAACTGCAGAAGCGTAAACAGCAAAATAGCTGTAGTAGAGTGTTTTACCCAGTCGAGCTGACAACTGACTTGGAATGACAAGAGTGAGTCAGGCTTGACCGGGGGAAAAGGAAAAGAAGAGTTTCTGAGCGAAGGGAACAGCACACGCAGAAACTTTGTAGGCTTCCACAGAAAGAGAGGCTGTTGTGGTTGGTCAGTGAAGGGCAATGGCAGATTCAGCAAAGAGGGCGGTGGCAGTAGTGATGGCTTGATGCAAATTACAGACAGACATACCAGTATTTTTGTGTGATATTCTGATGGTTTGTACACTTCTCTGAGTTTCATCAGTTTTAAATACACACACAAAACCTGACTCGTGAAGGGCAAATAAAGTTTGATATGAAGAAGATTTTACATGGTACACATGAAAGAATGACTTCTGTCATGTAAGGTTTCCTTGTCATTAAAAATGTAAGGTTTCCTTGCCATTAAAAATCAAAATGCTATAGATTTAATGCAGAGGAAAGATCAGAACTCTATGCTGTCAGCAGGTGAGCAGAATAAGCTTTATAAAAATTAAAGAGAAGCTGAAGAAGTTATTGAGGTCAATATAGTTAATATGTGTGTGAACAGTGATAATATAACAATCTGATTAAATGAATATGCTTAATATTGGTGACCTTAACACAAACCTTATAGCAACAACTATCCATAGGCACCTAAAATTGCAAATGAAATATAATTTGTCCAAATTAAAGTATAGTAGAAGTGACTGATGATTTGATCTATTGCAAAGGTTAATAACTTTAAGACATGACATTATACATTACAGACACAAGTTATTAAAGGTTATTAAGATTATGAACTTTGAGATAGAAATAAAACAGAAAAGTTAATTAGGAAATTTGATAGCAATAAAATACAAAATTCAGACTAGAGAAAAAATGATTTCAATGATTCTTAACCATAACTTACCCATTATATAGGATAAAATGACAGTCTATTTCCAAAATTAAGCATTCTATAGATAAAGAAAATGATTGCATGATTGCAAGTAACACAATAAATGGTATGTATATGTGTGTGCATGCTGTTGGTGGTGTCATTGTTTAGTTGCTCAGTCATATCCAACTCTTTGGTGACCCCATGGGCTGTATGTAGCCCACCAGGCTTCTCTGTCCATGCGATTGCCCAGGCAAGAATACTGGAGGGGGCTGCCATTTCCTTCTCCAGCGGATCTTTCCAACCCATGGATTGAACCTGTATCTCCTGCATGGGCAGGCAGATTCCTTACTGGTGAGCCACCAGGAAAGCCCTGTGTGTGTGCACGTTACATGTGTGTTACTATATGGTACTGAATGACACAGTTATACCACTAAATTTTACAGAAAAGATTAAGACTCAAATATTATCTAACTAGTTAGAAAGCTAACTATTATTATGACCATAATACATGTAAGATGGCAAAATTACTGAAATTCATCTGCTAGAATGCATTTTGGAACAAAGACATTATCTAAAGATGAATACTTTGGCTAATTCTCCCGTTGTTACACAGTATGTATTATAGTTTAAATCCAATGACAGAGGATGTTGATAGTTTTAGTACCACACATCTCTATCCCTATTTCAGTTTTTCAAAGTCACCTCTCAGTTTTCATTCTTTATCCCATTTTAGACCACTACATTTGTACCACTATTTATTGATTCAACAAGTGATTTCCTGTTAAGGTAGTTAGCAGGAAGGATTTAGCTCTTTTGCAATATTGTCTCCCTTCACTTTCTCTCCATACTATCACCTATTCATAATATTTAATTAATTCAGACAGATATTATATTGTTATGATTATGCAAATGTCATTCACCATTAATCCTGTAGTTTTGTGTTATATCTCATTTGTGAACATATACAGTGAATAGAACATCCAGAAGCTACTCATTGCTTGAGTTTCATCTACTTATCTGTATATGCTATGATTGATATTCTTCCTCCACCTATTCTAATAGATTTTTAAAGTATCTACTCTCAAATATGAAATATTTCCAAATGCCTCAACTGTTTTATCAGTTCTACAGGCTTTATCACTTACCTATCAGAAACAACTTCCTTTTCCGTGTCAGACTTTTAATAAGAACTTTACTCTTTTGCATGAATCATCTCCATTTTCACCATTACTTTTTTTTTTTCTAGAAAATTTCTTCTTTCTTTTCCAATATATATTCTTTGTTGTCCCAACCTAGGAACTTCACTCAACATTTTCATGGCTTGGGTATCTGTCTCCTCAGTTCCTAACTTTGAATCTCTTCTCTTGTTCACGTGGGGTACACTTTGAAGCATATATTGTAACTTTCCCTTGTTCTACTTCACATTAATAATGACTTTGAGTGTAGAATTCAAGATTTTAAATCGTTTTTGCTGCAGAATACAGAGGTATTGCTCTATTGTCTTCTAGTGAAGTTAAGGATTCTTATGTGTGTCTTAGCCGCTCAGTCGCATCTGGCTCTTTGTGACCCCATGAACTGTAGCCTGCCAGGCTCCTCTGTCCATGGGATTCTCCAGACAATACTGGAGTGGGTTGCTATTTCTTCTTACTTGTTTTTGATTCTCAAGTCTTTGCCTGAGACAAGTACTGCTCTTATTTGGGGATCTTTCATTTTATCCCTAGGGTTAAAAAATTCACAATGATGTGATTTAGCATTTATATTTTATCTTTTGTACTGTGGGCACTTACTATATGAAGGCTAATGCTTTGAGTTCTGGAAATGTTCTTTTATTTCTCTGATAATTTCCTGTCTTTCAGTTTCTTAAAATATATGTGAGACTCCCCACTCTGAACTGATATTCTAATAGCCATATATATACATGGATATATCCAAGTATATATGATTGTTGCAAGGATCAAGTGAAATAATGTGCAAGTATTTAATAAAAATCAAACACTGTAATAAATACCTTTTGTTTTCCAAACAATGTTCTGAGTACTACATGTACCTACACCAAAGGCAATGAACTAACAGGTGAACACTCCCAATTGAAAGGCATCCCTGCTACTTGAGAGTTGGTTTCATGAGATCCATCTGTAAGCCAGATATCATGAGAGTACAAAGATTATTCTCTAGTCTTTGACCTGCTATCCCCTGGTCTCATATATTTGTACAGTCTTAACTGATCAAATTTTACATGCTTTTTTATGACGTATGTATGACTGCTTTTAGAAAAACCTCTTGTCATTTTTCAGCCGTGTTTTTTCTATATCTGTGTAGTATTTTCTTGCACGTTGTGTCATTTGTAGTCTCTATATTACAGGAAACCATTTTCCTTATATTAGGGTAAAATTATTCATCAATCCACTATTTTCTCAGAAATAATTTGTGTTCTGATAGAACAAAGATTATAATATTATACCTACAATATATACCTATGCGAGGGAAGTGTTATTGAAGAATAACTGTTGATACTCCAAGATACACAAATATAAAATAATTTTTAAGATAATTGAAAATAAAAGTTAAGCAGGTGATACTATCTGATTCAGCTGATATGATAATAAATTTCCAAAAAGATGATGCAAAATTTAATAATTAAACCATAGAATATGTCATTTGGTATGTAGCTTAATTGAATCACTAAGAATGATTATATTTGGCTAAGAAACATATGAATTTTGCCCCCACACTTTTTTCAAGTCATTTCAAATTAATATGTTCTACATAAATTGATATTTAAATATACAGCAATATGATGATATAGATTCTAGAATTTTATTATTCTTGTCACTATTATTTTTTTAATTTAAATTTATTTATTTTAATTAGAGGATAATTACTTTACAATATTGTATTGGTTTTGCCATACATCAACATGAATCTGCCACAGGTGTACACATGTTCCCAATCCTGAACCCCCTTCCTACCTCCCTCCTGGTACCATCCCTCTGGGTCATCCCAGTACACCAGCCCCAAGCATCCTGTATCCTGCATCAAACCTGGACTGGCGATTCGTTTCTTATATATTATACTTGTTTCAATGCCATTCTCAAAATGGATTAAAGATCTAAAGGTAAGACCAGAAACTATAAAACTCTTAGAGGAGAACATAGGCAAAACACTCTCCGACATAAATCACAGCAGGATCCTCTATGACCCACCTCCCAGAATATTGGAAATAAAAGCAAAAAGAAACAAATGGGATCTAATTAAAATTAAAACCTTCTGCACAATAGAAGAAACCTTAAGCAATGTGAAAAGACAGCCTTCAGAATGGGAGAAAATAATAGCAGATGAAGCAACTGACAAACAACTAATCTCAAAAATATACAAGCAAATCCTGAAGCTCAATTCCGGAAAAATAAATGACCCAATGAAAAAATGGGCCAGAGAACTAAATAGACATTTCTCCAAAGAAGACGTACAGATGACTAGCAAGCACATGAAAAAATGCTCAACATCACTCATTATCAGAGAAATGCAAATCAAAAGCACAATGAGGTAGCATTTCACACCAGTCAGAATGGCTGTGATCCATAAGTCTACAAGCAATAAATGCTGGAGAGGGTGTGGAGAAAGGGAACCCTCTTACACTGTTGGTGGGAATGCAAACTAGTATAGTCACTATGAAGAACAGTGTGAAGATTCCTTAAAAAACTGGAAATAGAACTGCCTTATGACCCAGCTATCCCACTGCAGGGCATACACACCGAGGAAACCACAATTAAAAGAGACACATGTACCCCAATGTTCATTGCAGCACTGTTTATATTAGCCAGGACATGGAAGCCACCTAGATGTCCATCAGCAGATGGATGGATAAGAAAGCTGTGGTACATACACACAACAGAATATTACTCAGCCATTAAAAAGAATACATTTGAATCAATTCTAATGAGGTGGATGAAACTGGAGTCGATTATACAGTGTGAAGTAAGTCAGGAAAAAAAAAAAAAACACCAATACAGTATCAGTTCAGTTCAGTCACTCAGTCGTGTCTGACTCTTTGAGACCCCATGAATCGCAGCACACCAGGCCTCCCTGTCCATCACCACCTCCTGGAGTTCACTCAGACTCACGTCCATCGAGTCCGTGATGCCATCCAGCCATCTCATCCTCTGTCGTCCCCTTCTCCCCCTGCCCCCAATCCCTCCCAGCATCAGATTCTTTTCCAATGAGTCAACTCTTCGCATGAGGTGGACAAAGTACTGGAGTTTCAGCTTTAGCATCATTCCTTCCAAAGAACACTCAGGACTGATCTCCTTTAGGATGGACTGGTTGGATCTCCTTGCAGTCCAAGGGACTCTCAAGAGTCTTCTCCAACACCACAGTTCAAGAGCATCAATTCTTCAGCACTCAGCTTTCTTACAGTCCAACTCTCACATCCATACATGACCAC
>SJYX01004764.1:288247-303024 GCA_006410675.1 Oreotragus oreotragus
GAAGATCCCCTGGAAAAGGAAATGGCAAGCCATTAGAGTATTCCTGCCTGGGAAACCCCATGGACAGAGGAACCTGGCGGGCTACAGTCTATGGGGGTCACAAAAGAGTCAGACACAACTTAGCGACTAAACAACTCAGTACAGATAAATGTAAAGCACTTTTCAACATAAAAAACCCTCCAAATTAAAAAAAAAGTTTTTTTTAAAAATTAAAAAAATGTTAAAGTACATATTTATTTTGTTTTTCTTTAACCTGCCTTCTCAAAGACGACAATGAAGAAAAAGATAACCAGGCAGCCTCAGATGTGCCTAAAGTTCAAAAAGTCACTTTTCAAAGAAGGAAAGGGCACCAGGGTCCAGTTGGAACCTGGCTTTGTTTTCCGTGACTTCACAGCTACCACACAGGCATGACAAAGCCAGCGTCAGGCACATTCTTCCCTTCCAAGAAGGTGTAGTTAAGTGTGGTTGGTGAAGGAAGGAACACCGTGGTTCAGTGGAGCCAAGTATCACGGGATGGACCATCCCGGTGGAGACCCCAACATCAGTATGGCATAGCTGCCCCTCACCTGAGACAACCTATACTTTTCTCTCACATGAATAGAAAGAAGGATAGATGGATATATTTTATATCTATACATATATATGAATGTAAAATATTTACACTAATATGTGTCCTATAAAATATTAGATCTAATATATATTCACTATGTATATTTGACTATACAAACTCCATGTTGTACCCCTTTCCTGGCTGATCAATTTTATATATATTAACAATATATACGTATTATATATACTAATATGTATTTACACACAAAAAGAGCATGTAGAAGATAACATATAATCTGTCTCTTATACACATCTTACCTTTTACATTCTCTTCCCCTAGATTTAAAGAATTTGATATTTTAGAACATAATCAAAAATATATGTTGGTTTTAAGGCCGAATTTATGTTTTCTTCCATGGATCTCTTATGCCGGCTGATGGAGATCCGCTGAAGGTGGAAGGCAGGCATTTGCGGAGATAGAAAAGCAAGTAAAGACATACAACATGGAATTCACAATCTAAACACCTCTTTTATATTAAAAAATTACACAAATTGTATTTTATCATTACTTTTAAATTATTTTATGTTTTTTTATTTTTTTACTTTATTTTACTTTACAGTACTATATTGGATTTGGCATACAATAAGATCCATTGTAAAGCATCCAAATCAATTTTTCTTGTTGAAAGCAGGTGAATAGAGCATAGGTATGAAATCCTGAAAGCAACTGGAATCCAAAAAGTAAGAAGATGAAAGTAATAACATTTTTGTTTACTGGTACTAATGTCCACAGCTTCTAGGGCACATTTGAGTAAAATTCCTAAGAAAAAAGATTTTTAATAAATAAAACTGCATAGACACCTTCTTTATTACACACTCAAAATACTGATTAAGGAAGATACAACTCTAAAGTTAAATCACAGATTTTATATTGTTTAAAAAAAATCAGCATGGTAACACCAAACATCTTTCCAGAATCTTTGGGGACTTTTGAATTTTCTATTGAGAAATCTAGGTTTTTTAAATTGTTTTAAACACTCCGATTACTAATTAAAATACGTATTTATATAGGTGAAAGCAGATTTGAAGGGGCTTCCCTTGTGGCTCAGCTGGTAAAGAATCCACCTGCAATGCAGGAGACCTGGGTTCAATCCCTGGGTTGGGAAAATTCCCCAGAGAAAGGAACAGCTACCTACTGCAGTATTCTGAGCTGAAGAATTTCATGGACTGTATAGTCCATGGGGTCATAAAGAGTCAGACATGACTGAACAACTTTCACTTTTACTTTCACTAATGATAGCATACTCTTTCCATGAGAATATTTTTATTTCAAAAATATGGATTTAAAATGACATAATAATAACTCATTCATTCATGTTTAACAAGAAATAATCTTCCAATGATTTGCTTAACAAAAAATAAAACCAAATGGTTAACTACCAAAACAAACAAACAAAAAAAATAACAGTTCCACCAGAAAACAAAAATGACTTTCTTTTCTAAGACAATGTCTATACAATATCAAATATACTAATCAGACAGATGTCATGATGGGGATAGTAGGCCTGTTTTTCTTCTTTCAAAATCCTGGTGAAGCCACCAATGAAAGAAAATGAAGTCACAAGGATAAAAATGGTTAACTCACCTCTTTATCTCCTTTTCATTTTCTCTGAAATATTTTTAGTATGTAGTGTTAGGTCCAAATGGACTTAAGATATTTATAAATTATAATGATAAAACAAACACCTTGACTTTATACCTGATTTCATGTACACAGAAAAACACCATTATGCTACTTGTGGGATTTTCTCTATCCTTTTCTTTCTTTCTTTCTTTCATTTTGAGATGACATTTTTAGGATTGTGGGCAGGTAATTGGTTTTCTGCAATAAGACTCTTTTTCTTGAATAACTGATCCAACAAGCAATACCTTGAAGAAAGTGAGCTACCTGATATGAGGTACAAGCAGATAGGATGTGGAAAGTGTTTGAAAAATAATTTGCCAGATTATTTTAAATTTCTGAGTGGCCCAAGATTGAGACTTTTAATTGTTATGCCAAATTTCATTGCCTTTCCTATTGGTTTACCCTGGAAAATGTGCTCAGAATCAAATTTCTTCATTTCATATATATTAAAATTAATTATTTCCATATACAAAGCACTGTTGTGGGTGTCAGTATATAAGCAATATTGAGAGGACAAAGCCCCTAACTTCACAGTGCTTACCTTCAAGTAGGGAAAGCAATTAAATACTTAGGCGACTGACAAGATAGGCAACATTTAAAAGAAAATAATGAAATCATGTGTTTTTAGATTGGTAGAGTTAATAAACTAAAATATCAAACGAGCTCTGTTCAGTTACCCAGTTGTGCCTGACTCCTTGCAACCCCATGGACTGCAGCACAGCAGGCCTCCCTGTCCCTCACCATCTCCCGGAGGTTGCCCAAGTTCATGTCCATTGCATCAGTGATCAAATGAGACATTATATTAATTTATAAAATTCTCTTCTATCTCTTGCTCTCTTTTTCTTCAAGCATAGTATATTTTTCATCTTTACTCTTAAAGAAAAAATTCAATATACTTTTTAGATGAAATAGTACATCCCCTTATAGACAAATTATATATTCTGTAAATAACCTCAGAACTCTGAGAAAGTAAGTTTGTTACAGGTAAACTGAGATTGAAGATCAACAGTTCACTTACATTGATCTTCAGAAAAGTTGTTGAAGTTGTTGAAATGGAATATATGTTGAAAGACTTGCGAAGATCATCCAGAGGAAAATAAAGAGCCTTGCTTTCCTCATGGAGGCTGATGAATCAATTTATCCCTGAGGCAATGATATGAATACGTCACCTCTATAGATCTTCCTAGGTGATTTGGTACATATAAAGAGCAGTATATGCTTTCCTTATTGATTAGACAGGCTATATTAAAATCAGCATCTCTAATCAATTTTTAATCCAGCAAAAAATAATGGAAAACATACTAAAACATTATCTCTGCTTTAAAAAATATTAAGAGGAAAGTTAGTAGTCCCCATCAATTGGTTTTCTTTACGCAGGGTAGTTTCCATGCCCGGTGAACAATGGAATAATTAGGCCACCTGCTGGCAAGTGGGAAATAGACACCCTTTTTCATCCAAACTCAACTAAAGCCACCTAGGTGGTATTTCAGGCTTAAGAAGGTTATCGTTTGTTTTGTTCCTTACCTACATTTATCTGTAGTCTTTCATTTTAAATACTTTTGGTCGCAGTAATTTAACTTCGTACCTTTAAACCTTTCTAACTGAGGTGAGGAGCTACAACATGAATGCAACCATAGTGATTGCTTCATTTATGTATTTATTACATACTGAAGATCTGTTATGGAGAAGGTAGCATTTTAAACATTAAGGATGCAACAATATACATGGCAACTTTTTTACCCCCACAGAATGAATATTCTAGATGGGCAGGTGTTAACTAGTAAAGTGATAAAAAATAATTTTTTTTCTTAAAGAATGAGTAAACCAAGCTAGAGTGTTTGATAGTTTATATCAAACCCTTTGCGACAGTCCATGGAATTCTCCAGGCCAGAATACTGGAGTGGGAGGCCTTTCCCTTCTCTAGGGGATCTTTCCAACCCAGGGATCGAATCCAAATCTCCTGCATTGCAGGAGGATTCTTTATCAGATGAGCCACAAAGGAAGCCCAAGAATACTGGAGTGGGTAGCCTATCCCTCCTCCAGGGAATCTTCCCGCCTCAGGAATCGAACTGGGGTCTCCTGCATTACAGGCGGATTCTTTACCAACTGAGCTATGAGGGAAGCCCACATAAAATGATAACAAATAAAATTTTTTCTTAAAGAATGAGCAAACCAAACCAGAGTGTTTGAGAATTTATAGTAGATGCCGTAGTATTTCAATTTGGTTTCTAGAGAGAAAGACAAGATTCTTGAATCTTTGTTTTGGAAAATACTTATTTCGTTAGCCATTGTCAACCAAATTGAATAAATGTTGCTAAAATTCACATCTAAGAGTTCTCGGCCCTTGTAGATTTGACTGAGTCTACTTCCAGTGATCTTCCCAAATTGTAGCAATCCATGGAAATAATATATCCCTGTAATAGGGGATTTTAAGCAGACTTTCTTTGAAGCAGTAGCAACTAACTCTCTTTTCAGTATGAAGGGCAGAATAGGACACTCCAGCCTTGAGGATATCTGCAGTAGGTCATCCTGAATATAATTCACTGATGCTATTGCTAAGGCTTCTGCTAACACAATGGAAACCATTCTCCAGGTAAATTGAGGACTTTAGTTTTCTGGGGACTTCAGTTTGGCACCATTTCCAGGCTCATTCTCTGCCTCTCTCTCTCTCTCTCACACACACACACACACATGCACACAACCAGCCTTACAGGTTCATTTCTAGTTCATAGAATTCTGCAGCAGAAACAAATTATCTAATTAATACTCAAATTGCCTAATTAATACTCAAATCACCCCATTAATACCAATCCTGAAACTGTTTTATTTTGTTGCTGTCAACATCTTTCTTCACGGGATTCTTTACATGCTCCCATGTTTCTCTATAGATTTCATTGACAAACAATTCATGTTTCGGCTATATAAGTTAATAAATCTATTCATTCACTAAATAGCACTGAACTCTTCGCAGGTCTTTATTGTTTGATTGCAATGGGCTTGAGTCCCTTCAGGCTTCTGTAGCCACCACAGCCTGCCCCCTGAGAGGAGAGGAAGGAGGAGGCAGGATCCCCCAGGAGAATGTGTCTCTCTGTTGACACTTACATATTTAAAGGAGAAATATTTTATAAGAGGAGCCAACTTCAAATATGTCTTGGACTGTGCCTGAAATAAAAAAAAAATTAAACCAACGGAGGTTTTATTTTTAGCGAATGGAATACTGAGGCAGAAAAGATAACAACCACCAGAGTTATCTTCCTAAAACAGAAATGCGGGACTTCCAACGTCCCTGTTCATCACCTGAAAGAATGCAGGCAACCTCCTGCTGAAGTCTAAAGCATCCAGCCTGTCTTCCTAACTAGTCCTAGGCATGAGACTAGGTAGAGAAAGTCTTCACAACAAATATCCTGGACTCAAAAAGAAGGCTTTAAAAAAAAATCTTACTCCAAGGAAGAGCCTCTAGCCACAGTGGTGGAGAGTAAGGAATGGCGGAGGGGCAGCCTCATGGGAAGAGCAGAGCTGCACTTCAAAACCACTGGGGCAAAGTTGCTGGACGGTGAAGCTGGAATCCATCTGGTTTAGTCCAGTATAGCACGGAGGACCAGTAGTGCTTCCACTGTAGGAACCAGTGACAATGCTGCTGCTCTGAGTTGCTGCTCTGAGTTGCCGGTTGAAGAGTTGCCCTGGTTAGAGTGTGGCTTTCACTGGCTTTGAGGCTACTGAGCAATCTAAACTATGAGAGGAGGAGCCAGATCTATTGAGAGCAATTGCCTATATCTTACATGTTTCCCAACACTTTGCACTCCTCTTGACATACATATATTCTGTCATTAAATCAGTCTATGACCTTGGATAAAATATTTCACCTCTGTGAGCCTCAGTTTTTCTGTTAGAGATGATGACACCTGTCTTGGAGTAGTTCTGAGAATAAGGTGAAATAATGTGTATGGATACATTTTGAAGTTCTTTAAGCATGATGCAAACGTAAAGTATCAAAGGCAGGAAAGCTGTTTTGTACTACTAATTCACAAATACACTACCCCCACCCAGACGCAAAAGTATTTTGAGTTTGAATTGAAAAAGAAATGTAGCTCTTAAATATTTTGATGTTTTCTGACTTGAACACTTGCACAACAGTTGCCTACCACTCATCGGGAAGATTCCCTGGAGCAGGAAATGGCAACTCACTCCAGACCCATAGGTTTTATCCAGTCCGTCATGTTTTCTTATTCTTCTGTGCCTTTGAAAATGTCAATCCCCCCAAAAATAAAAATAAATAAATAAAAAATAAATAAAAAGAAAAAGAAAATGTCAATCCCTACTTTGAATTTCTGGTCGACATTTGTTTACCCCTTTGATAAAAAGCATTCTTGTCCTTCAAGATGTAATTCATGTCTCTTTCTCTGTAAAACTATCCCCGATTCTCAATCAGTAGTTGAATGTCCTCTTCCTTACCCACATTAAACACTGTGTTATTTTATAAATGTTTATGAGTATTTAATATAAACTTACTCATTTAATTTAAACTTTTAAGAAGAGGAGAATTTTTATGTACCTCATCCTATCTTTGTGCCTAGCCTGGTGCTTATCACTATTACTGTTTCTATTATAGTAATTGATAACAAAACACACATTAAAAAGAAATGTTCTAATAACTTACTCGAAGCTTGAATATGAGCCTCAACTTTATTGTTTCTCTCTTTTTTTTGAGTTGTTGGAATACAAAGACAAAAAATGAATCTTAAAGAAAGATGCTTATAGCTTCCAGGTACATAGTCTTTCCAAAAGTACCCTTGTGAAGGCAAAGTAATTAGTCCTTCCCAGTGTACAGAGAGAGATATATGAGGCCCAGAGACAGACAGCTTGAAGAGTAATCAGGGTTGGAGTAGTTAACACCGGCCTTGAGGACACAGGCCACCCTAAACGGGATGGACCATAGCGCTCGTGAGGGTCAGTGAAGCTCTGACATACTGACTGTGTTTCTAAAATGGAGTCCATTAAGAGACAAGGATATTTCGAGCAAGTGACTGGCTAGTAGACAGTTTTGAGACGCCAACACTGTGCCCATCCCTAGAAGGAAGCAGAGAAGGTTAAGACGAAGCTTAGCTCTGCCCATAGGACCAGACAAATTCTTGCAGTGCAGTAGGAACAGAACATACAGCCACCAGATTGTGCAAGCAGGGGAGGGATGCAACAAAGCCATGTCCAAAACTGCAAAAGTAAAATCCGTATTTTAAGACAAAAAAGATTTTAGTCAAATGTGTAACACATTTGAATCTGGACCTCAAAAAACATTTACATACATATATTCCCCCTAGAAGCATTAGTATTATAAAGAAAAAAAAAATGATAGCAACCTAGGTTAACACTAAGTTTCTAAACATCTGTGACTAGAGGATTTTGCCAAATCTGAGTGAAAAAATATTTGCAAATATTAGAAACTTCTTAGCTTGGTTTGCACAGTGAGTTATACTGAGTGCTAGCTGTACTATAAAAATAGGTAAAGAGTTTGATAAAATTACATGTCATTTTCTCATAAAAGCATATAGTTTTTTTTTAATGGCCTTCAAACCGAATAACCCAATTTGCATTCTATTAAAAAAGAAGCACTCATTACAAGAGAGGGTGAAAATTATACCTTTAAATATGAATTTTATGACTACTCAGAAATAGCAGTTAGTTACATACCAGCTACCAAGCTTGTTGGAATGTGCTGTGTTTAGTCCACCTGGGGCGCAAAACCGTGGTGATGGCAGCACTGACTTTAGAACGTTGTAGTTTAAGCAGCACTTGACTCAAAAACATAATATAGCATGTTAGCCTAAATGGTCCTAAATCAGGTTCTCCAGAGGCCATGTCTAAGACAGGGACCCAGGAAGAGGTAATTTACTGAACACACTTTTAGAAGGAAAAATCCTCTGAAGGATCACATAGGACAGGGAGAGGGAAAGGGCTGAGTGAGGATGCATCTCCCACAAAGTCTGGTAGCACTTGACTCAAAAACATAATATAGCATGTTAGCCTAAATGGTCCTAAATCAGGTTCTCCAGAGGCCATGTCTAAGACAGGGACCCAGGAAGAGGTAATTTACTGAACACACTTTTAGAAGGAAAAATCCTCTGAAGGATCACATAGGACAGGGAGAGGGAAAGGGCTGAGTGAGGATGCATCTCCCACAAAGTCTGGGCTTGGCCTGATCCACTGTGGTGACCAGGAGTTCTGGAAGATGCACTGCAGTTAAGTCACAGAATGGACCTGCCTCAAGGAAAAGGGGCTGGACTTTCCTATTCATTGTGCCACATGTATGTCAGACGCTGGGAGGGATGTGGATGGAATCTCTCTCCAGTGTACCCAGACCAAGGACATTTCTCTGAAGTTAGAAGTTCTTTGAACTCACAGCACCTGTGGATTGAGTGCTGTCAGGCCAAGTGAAAAGAATCTGGGCTGAGATCTCAAGCAACTACTGCCAAAATCCAATGTATATATACTGAACTTATATAAACATTAATTTGTTTTTACTATGTTTGCTCAATAATTATACACTTATACATAAATACAAAGAATTTAAGGCCAAATATTCATAAATTAATTAACTATATGTTTTCTTTAAGCAGGTGAAACCTTGCAAACCATCACATTTCCATTTCTGTTGATGCAAGAAGTTTAAACTTTGATTATTGGAAAAACCATTTTCCCAAGTTTAAAGATTTGTGATTTTCTTTCTTTAGCTTTATTAGATCCTATTAGATATGTTTTTATTTTAAGGAACTTCAAAATTCATGTTCTGGAAGTAGGCAGGGTATAATTTATAAATAAGATATCACAAGATAGAATGAGGCCAGCTGAAGCCTCATACTTTATTCTTTGACATCTGAAAAATACTAGCTACCTATTCTGGAAACTAAATATTCTATAAACATCTTCCTCACTTTCCTAAGTCAATGCTTACTTATATTTCAGACTTTATAGCTGTGTATATTCAGGTAACCCACATAGCTTCACAAATTCAAACTGAAATGTTGCTCATAATAGTGAAAAAAATAAGATATATTTACTTCAGGTTAGTTCCTGATTTCAATTTAAGGAACAGTCTGGGAAAATAGCCATCTATCACTGGAGACACCCTATTTACATATGCATTTAAATAAACAAATATATATTTACTATATATATTTGTTTAAATATAAATAACAGATACATATTTGTGATGTATATATAAAAACTTTGTTTTTTTCACTACAATCACAGCTCTATAAGATACATCGAGGTTACAAAAATTGCAAGGATATATTAACTACCCTGAAAAGAACTCACCATCCAGCAATAGTCATGTTTTCAACCAGCCACAATTATATAGCAAGAAAGTCACAAGGGAGGACTGTTAACAAACGATATAACAGCAAGAGGTTTGGGGAATAATACATTCTTCTTGGGAAAGCCAGTATTAAGAAGTTTTTATGGATGTCATCATTTGCACTAAAACTTAAAGTATGAGCTAAGGGAGGAAAGGCGCAATAAGCAGAATGAGCTGCAGTCATCAGAACTCTCTTTGGACAAGTTCATGTTTGAATGACAGGGATGGCCCAAAGAACCTGAAACATCAAGTTTCTGAAAGTACGGGGTCAAAACATTTTATAACATACAAGTACCAGAAACTAAAATACAGTTTTCTTTTCTCAAAGTGTTATCATCAAAATGATCTATCTTTGACTATTTTCAGAACTTGAATCACCTTCTACACATTTTTTAATTCTAGAACTTGTGTATTTGACCTTAGTTGGGTCAGGTGCCCACCTTTTCACCAGGGGAAAGATGCAATTCCTTAATGAAACTGCCCTATTACTGCTCTCCAATGGAGAACAGTGAGATGCCCAAAGAAAACTGGATGTGCTGCATCCAAAAAGAAAAAGATGTAATTGATAATTAGATAATTCTTCTCTGCAAGAAGAAGCCAAGTTGCTGCAAATGTTCTCTTGCCCTGTATCATTCCCTTGTCACACAGCCTAGGAATGTGAATAAACGCTGAGATGAATAAGTTGAGTATTTCATCTTTATTGTCTATAATTCCTCACCCAGGAACACACTGATAGAAAACGGGTTAATTTCTACAGTAGAGAGTCAGAGAAGGGTGAGAGTTTCAGGAGTGGTCCTCAACCACTGAGATTAGAATGGTTCTTCTCTTCTGTCAGTTCCTTGATGTACTGCTAATGGAAAGGAAAGGAAATGCATGACTCAGGTTATGATAAACTATATAGATATATGCTGAACATTGATTATACTTTAAAATTTTCCTGTTTGGGTTAATTTTTCATCAATGTTCCAGGGAAATAAGTGATGATTGAACTGTTATTTTGCCAAGTTCTTTGTTTCTCTTCTTTTTGCTGCCTTTAAACAAGCACCTGCCTCCAGTAAGTTTTACCATCTCCTGAGGCCTGGTACAATGTTTTATTATTTAGTGTGTTGGATTTGGAATGGTGTGAGGAAAAGATCCTGTAACATAGCACTATATTTACACGGCTCTCACTCTAATGCAGGTTAACAATCCTAGTGACCTGGTGACTAGGTCACATTTCTGCGGGTATGCCCAGAGCTATGGACAGTAGGCACTTGAAAAGAATTTTTAATAAATACATGAAAATTATTAACAAGCAGTTCTAACTACACAGAATAGAAGCTGTTGGGAGAACTTAGGTATGTGATAAACTGAAGTGTAACAATCCACCTATTTCTAAAGAAAACTGAGATAGTCCCAATATTAATAACAGGATAACTTTTAAGCAAAACTCTTAAACACACATATAGCTTGTTATTATAAGATTTTTCTTGTTATGTTAAGGAGAGGGTTTCATGAAGCTTTTGAGGCCAAAACAGAAAACAAAGGTGCGATTAGTGGATATTGTTAATTTATTCATGAAGTGAAGTGAAAGTCGTTCAGTCATGTCCGACTCTTTGTGATCCCACTGGGATTCTGTAGGCCAGAACTGGAGTGGGTAGCCATTCCCTTCTTAAGGGGAGGACGAGCCACCAGGGAAGCCCAATTTACTCATAGTTGTAAATAAAAAGGCATCACAATCTTCATACAGAGGGCATTCTCTATATTCAAGGACCCAGTATTTTCAGATATTTGTGTCCATCATCTGTTAGTTCCCCTAAAATATGCATTACACCACCCATGATATTGCTTTAGATATCCCAACAAGAGACAGTATGACATTATGTATTCTCATAGTTAATTTTTTTTTAATCTTTTAAAAAGTGGGAACTGATCCAAATGCAACATTGCTTGTTAGCAAGGTAGAAATTGATTGACTCGAACTTCATATTGTATATCTATTTTCACTATTTTAGCTCTTACTGAATATGCATTGAATTCTAATGATGCTAGACATTGGAGGAATGGTGTTGGTGAAGAAGCTATCATTACTGCCTTCAAGATCCTCTTAACATAGAAAGTCAAAATTACAGACAACTCTCATGCAGGACAACGGACAATATAGAGACAAAATATAGAAATTAATAGGCCATGGTTACAAAAAGATTAGTGTTGCAGTACAGCTCATTTTAAAATTTCATGTCAGGTTCACCATACACTCAGTGTTTACCATTTTGAGTAAACACTCAATGTTTACCATAACCTTTTAGGAGACACCTGCTTTTACGAACTCTCTGACATCCTTTTCTGCTGTTTATGGTGACAGCACGATGCTTTTCCATTTGGAGCCTACCTTACCCCACTCTCAGTTCACGAGCTTCTTGTAGGGCTGGGCATACATTACAGAGTGATAGGTGCAAGGAGAGTCATGCTGCAAACCCCAGACAAGGAGATCTAATTCCACACATCGTGTGTGGAAATACTGGGAAGAAAAAAACGTTCTTCTCATCGAAAGTACAAGCAGAATGATGACAGAAAACTGGAACTTCTAGTTAGAGCCTTGGAATATTCACCACAAAAAAAGGAGCAGAGTTAAGAGACAGAAAGCAGGTCCTAATTAAATCATTTGAACTGCTGGTTTTAGTTATTCTTATCTGTTCTCATTAAGTAATCTAATTGTATCCCCTATCACTTTAGCCATTTTGAGTTGGGTTTCTGCCACTGGACGCAAAAGATTCCTGACAAAGATAGGTCTCTTGAGTGGGCTTGAGGGGTAGATTGAGGCAGAGAGTAAGTGATATCTTACAAAACATAGAGAAAGCAAAGCATGAAGCTGCTCACTTTAACCCCAGGCCCTAAACAACACAGAGTTTGAGTTTCAGAAGAATACTTTGACAAAAATATTTGGTGATATTCAAGATACTGTCTCCTGTTCTCCTGGTTCAGAGTGCCGCCCTCCGTGGTCATGAGCACAGGAGTACAGGGACAACATGATTGAGGAATTTCAGCTTCAATCTGGATACCAATTCTAGTTCCACACCTGGTGTTTAGGCTGCTGAGGGTCAGTCTCTTGAATTCAATTTTTACTCCTCATCTTTTCAAATTTGTAATATTGGAAACAGTGGGACCAATCAAAGGCCCAATAGTTCAGGGAAGTCATGCCTTCTGCCTGCTCTTCAACAATTCTGTCATGGGTGTCCATTTTCAGAAAAATTTTCTACTTTTATATGGTTCTAAAATTCCTGTGAGTAGAATTCATGCTATGCTTAGGAAGACAATTTTATTTATTTTTTTTTTTTGGATTTTCTAGGTTATTTATTTTTTATTTTTATTTTTTTTGTATTTATTTTTTTTTAGACAATTTAAAAAAATAGAGCCTAAGGGCAATGACTAAATTTTATTTTTCTTTCTTTTTTTTAACTATGAAAAATGTGTGTTTTTTTTTTTAATAAATTTCAAATAAGCCCTGTGGTCTGCTGCAAAGTCAAATGCAAACTTCCTGTTGAAGTTATTTACTAACCCACATATACTAAACTTATCAGAATTAGTACATGTTTTACTACTCTTAATATGTTTTCCTTTCTATCTATATTTCAAAATTTTCCTAGAACACTTTTAAAGACTTTTATAAACTCTGATATAAATATTTGAAAAAACTTTTAAATTTATATTATATATAACACAATTTATTGATATTTGAAACAGGAATTGTTTTGTTAAAACATAATTTCTGAAGTAAAAGTATTTTGAATTGTCTTAATGTAATGCAATTTATTTCACAGTTATTTATTGAATGCCCACTATAACCAATCATTGATCTAGATGCTGAGCGTAGAGCAGAGGATCAGTTCCATGGGATCTCTCGCCTCTTATGAAGGAGACAGAATAAATAAACAATCAGATAAATACAAAAGATAATGTCAGTACTGTTGGAAAATTAAAACAGGGTGCTCTGATAGAAAATCAAGTGAAAGTGCCTTTCTGAAGAGATGCCATTAGATCTGAGACCTGCAGCTGTGTTATGCTATGCTTTGGGCTGAATTGCATCCTCCCAAATTCATACGTTGCAGTTCTAACCTCTTACCTCAGAATGTATCTATATTTGGAGATGAGGTCTTTAAAGAGGTAATTAGGGTTGAATGAAATCATCAGGGAGCCCTAATCTCCAGAGAAAATACCCTGTGAGGACACAGTGAGAAGCCTTGTAGAAAGGCTTCTGAAGAAACAACCCTTCAGACACCTTGATCTCAGACATCTAGCCTCCAGCACTGTGACAAAATCACTTTCTACGGGTTAAACCACACAGTCTGTGGTATTTTGTTAAAATGACCCTATTGCATTCTTCTATGAAGGCACTGAATATCTTGGGAGTAGGAAATTCTCCCATTACAATTCACAATCCTAAATTTTAGCCTACCCTCCATTTCCAATGCAAAAGTAGGAAGTCAAGAAACACCTGGAGTAACAGGCAAATTTGGCCTTGGAATGCAGAATGAAGCAGGGCAAAGACTAATAGAGTTTTGCCAAGAAAATGCACTGGTCATAGCAAACACCCTCTTCCAACAACACAAGAGAAAGCTCTACATAAGGACATCACCAGATGGTCAACACCGAAATCAGATTGATTATATTCTTTGCAGCCAAACATAGAGAAGCTCTATACAGTCAACAACAACAACAAAAAAGACCAGGAGCTGACTGTGGCTCAGATCATGAACTCCTTATTACCAAATTCAGACTTAAATTGAAGAAAGTACGGAAAATCACAAGACCATTCAGGAATGACCTAAATCAAATCCCTTATGATTACACAGTGGAAGTGAGAAATAGATTTAAGGGCTTAGATCTGATAGATAGAGTGTCTGGTGAACTATGGAATGAGGTTCGTGACAGTGTACAGGAGACAGAGATCAAGACCATCCTCATGGAAAAGAAATGCAAAAAAGCAAAATGGCTGTTTGGGGAAGCCTTACAAATAGCTGTGAAAAGCAAAGGAGAAAAGGAAATATATAAGCATCTGAATGCAGAGTTCCAAACAATAGCAAGAAGAGATAAGAAAGCCTTCTTCAGCGATCAATGCAAAGAAATAGAGGAAAACAACAGAATGGGAAAGACTAGAGATCTCTTCAAGAAAATTAGAGATACCAAGGGAACATTTCATGCAAAGATGGGCTC
>SJYX01004764.1:305680-332824 GCA_006410675.1 Oreotragus oreotragus
GTTTCTCATGATGTACTCTGCATAGAAGTTAAATGAGCAGGGAGACAATATACAGCCTTGACGTACTCCTTTTCCTATTTGGAACCAGTCTGTTGTTCCATGTGCAGTTCTAACTGTTGCTTCCTGACCTGCATACAGATTTCTCAAGAGGCAGGTCAGGTGGTCTGGTATTCCCATCTCTTTCAGAATTTTCCAGTGTATTGTGATCCACACAGTCAAAGGCTTTGGCATAGTCAATAAAGCAGAAATAGATGTTTTTCTGTAACTCTCTTGCTTTTTCCATGATCCAGCGGATGTTGGCAATTTGATCTCTGGTTCCTCTGCCTTTTCTAAAACCAGCTTGAATATCTGGAATTTCACGGTTCACATATTGCTGAAGCCTGGCTTGGAGAATTTTGAGCATTACTTTACTAGCATGTGAGATGAGTGCAATTGTGTGGTAGTTTGAGAATTCTCTGGCATTGCCTTTCTTTGGGATTGAAATGAAAACCCATACTTTAGGGAGGTACTAATGAATAAAAAGGTAAACAAGAATCAGAAAGCATGTAATAAAAGAAAACACAAAGGTCAAGGTATATTTTCTAAAGGTTTGAAAAATTTCTAAAAATATCAAGCTACAATGTAATATTACTGACACTAAATTTTATCTTTATGTCATGTTTGAAGTATTAAGTCAACAGAGATGTTAAGGAATATGTTGTTATGGGGGGAATTAAAAAATATATCTTCAATGAAAAAAAAAAAAGAAACCTTCCCTTTTTACATTCCTCACACATGTATAGAGCCCTGGTTGAGAATACAAGATGCACTGTCTGTTTTTCTTCAAATGCTCTCATGTATATATTTGTTTTAATTAGTCAGAACTTTTGGATTGCAAGTGACAAAATCTTAAATTAATTGAAGAAAATCAGCTGATGAAATATTGACTGAAATAATCATGATGAACAGAGAAAGAAATGACTTTCCAAAAGAAGAACCAGACTCAGCTGTGATATAGCCTCTGTCTACCCACAGCCTCATATTTGAATAGGCTTTTATTCAGGACCATCTTTTTCACAGAGCAAGGAACTTGGCCATAGAAAGCATTTGGACTTATTCCATATGTCCCCATAAACAAAGAGAAAGAGGCCCTTCACCACCAGCTCTCATTATAAATGATGTAAGGAATGACTTAGATTAGATTGGATTGGTCACATACACTTTCTTGAATCAGTCATAGACAGATGAGATACTATTGGCTTAGTCTTAATCATAGCTTTACCCTCATAGTGAGGAGAGAAAATCTGTTACCAAGAGGAGAACTGGGACAGGGAGAAGCAAACATGTTAGTGTGTACTAACTCCACACTTCAGCAGATGTAAAGCAGGCGTGGACCATTCATTGCAATCTGCAGCATATTTAAGATCCTGGTAAAGACCCATAAGGGTAAGAATCTTACACAAAGTGGCCTGTTAATAATTGTTCTACAGTAAATTTGTAGGTGTTTCTTGAAAAATGAATGAATGAATTAATGAATAAGAGTTAAAGTAGGCTAAAAGAGTATTAACAGAGTGATTTTCAATTTAACTATTTGAATGAAAAATCTTTTGAAGAGTTTTATCACTATGTGAATTTTAAAAAATGAAAAAGTATAATCTAACTTTTTAGACCTATAAATTCAGAAATTTTGTCAGAAAAAAATCTGACTGGAATATATGCAAGCTGCCCTTTTATTTCTTCTTATACACTACTTTGCAGACTATTATTCGAAGATCTTTATTCTTTAAACATAACACAGGAAAAAGAAACATGATCAGCATTAAACTTTATTTGCAAAATACTTCTGAACTTTTTGCCCACATAAATCATGCATTAAGCTTATGATCTCTCTGATAATTCTTTAACCACAAGTACATATGAAGTTAATGGTATATAGGTTGCTAGAATAGTAAGCATGAGCTGAATCTAAAGGTCTCATCTTATTATTCCATGAGGCTTTCCAAACAAAGTTATGCACTAAAATAACTATCGATTATGCAAACAATTGTCTGTCATGGCTCAAGATATAGAGGATTAATGATAAAGATGCAGAAGACACAATATTTAACCTGAATGTGATGATAACCTAGATGGTGAAGCATGGTAGATCTGAAGTAAAACCACTTCACAAAAAGAGAACCTGAAGATGATATTTTGATCAAAATTCTCTTATTTTACAAGTGAAAGAGCTACAAATTTCTGTAAAGGAAAACATGACATAAGAAGCCAAATGTAGTCATGTAAAAATAAAATTACTCAGAGTCATTTAGAAGGCCAAATTAAGTGAGAGGTTAGAAACTAAAATTTCAAGTAAATGCTGAAACCACTTACCACACCACACCCATGTTGAGATTTTGAGTTTGTTTTGCTTGTAGACAAAACACAAAGCTCTCTTTATGAAAAGTATAATACTCTTGAAGCATACAAGCATGTAAAAGGAAAAGCCCAAGGCAAATCTAATGCAGGTAAGTTGTGAGAAACCTCAACATAATTAAAATATCATGCAAACAAATTAGTTGCAAGCAGTTTACATGTTTATTTCAAGTTTCCAAAATGCTATATCCTTATCTCTCTAAATAAGAGCTCAAAGATCAAGGAAAGAAGAGAAGGAGAGAAATTGTTAGACTTAAGAATATTATGATCATTTTTAATGACCCTATTTCACCTGAAAAAGGCTTTCCCAGGTGGCACTAGTGGTAAGGACCTGCCTGCCAATGCAGAAGACCTAAGAGACGCCGGTTCGATCCCTGGGTCAGAAAGATCCACTGCAGGAGGGCATGGCAACCCACTCCAGTATTCCTGCAGAATACTGTAGAATTCTGTAGAATCCCATGGACAGGGGAACCTGGCAGGCTAGGGTCAAAATGGTTGCAGATAGTCAGACAAGACTGAAGTGATCTAGAAGAATCAGTTTTTACTTGAAGATATTGTAGTGGTAAATTCCTGAGTTTCTGCAGATCTCTCGAATCCTTGTTCTAGACAGCATTTCTTTCACTAACTTTTAGCTAAATATAGCAGTGCACTGATTATCAGTAGCTATCAGACAAGTGGCACACCCAGCTGACTTTCGCCAAGGCACAAATCTTCAAGGCACTTAATGCAGGCCCCTCTTACGGTCTGATGACCCACAAGGCACTGGGGAGATATTTTGCTAGATTATATAATTTATTTAACTAAATTCACTCAAATTCTATACGCTCCAATCTTCCCTGAATCTTAGCTGCTGCTGCTGCTGCTGCTAAATCGCTTCAGTCGTGTCCGACTCTGTGCGACCCCAGAGACGGCAGCTCACCAGGCTCCCCCGTCCCTGGGATTCTCCAGGCAAGAACACTGGAGTGGGTTGCCATTTCCTTCTCCAATGCATGAAAGTGAAAAGAGAAATTGAAGTCGCTCAGTCGTGTCCAACTCTTCGCGACCCCATGGACTGCAGCCCACCAGGCTCCTCCGTCCATGGGATTTTCCAGGCAAGAGTACTGGAGTGGGGTGCCATTGCCTTCACATAAATCCAGTGGCTCCAGCAGTCAGTTACAAATGTATATATTTTAATAATAAAAACTGAAGTGCATTTCACACTGACAATGTGACAGACATTGTTTGAAGTGTTAAGCATGCTTAATTCATTCACCAGGCAGCATCGTATCATAATCAAGAGCTTGACTTTTGAAGTCAGAATGCCTGAGTTCAAATAATTCTGCCACTAGCCGACCTGCAAGTGGCCTTGGGGATAAGTTACCTCATTCATTAAATGGGATTAATACTAGAAACACTTCTCATAAAAATTAAATGAGTTAATACTTCTAAAGAACTTTGACTACTCCTTGGCCTCTAGTAAGTACTATATAAGCATGCTAATTAGAATTTCAATTTTAAATAATTTTAAGTTCTGGCATTTTATGCCTTTTATAGATGAGGAAACTGAGATAAATATAGTCTAAAAACTTGATCAAAGTTACATAGCTGGTAAGTGGTAAAGCCAACTTCTCTAAATTTCATATGTGTGTGTGAGCACACACACAGGTGTGTGGTCTCAAAAGTGAGTGGAATAAAATAAATGATATTTTTAAATGGTTGAGAATTTTCTAAATATTTTGAAAAATGCTAAATTAGACTTCTAGTTAACTAGATGTCCACTAGACAGAAAGTTAAACACAAACAAACCAGCAAATATAGCTAAACTACTGAAAATCAAAGCTAGAGGAAATAATATTAAAAGAAAAATGACACACATATGTAGGATAATAATAATAAAAATAACCACTGACATCATCACAGACAACTCAAATGAGATAAAGGACAAGAAAATATACACAAATTGTCTAAAAAAGTCTATTAAGAATTTTATATTCAGTGAAAATATCTTTCAAATCGGAAGACAAAATATATACGTTTTCAGACAAAAAAGCTAAAAGAATGAATGACAGAAATTTGCACTTCAAGAAACATTAAAGAACACTCTTCACACTAAAGAAACATGATACCATATGAAAACCAAAAGGAAAAGAACAGGAAAAAAGAGCACTAAAAATGGAAATTTGTGGATAAATATAGTTTTTTTCTTTATTTTGTAATTTAAAACATGCAACTATTTGAAGTAATATAATAATAATGTAATACTTTTATCAAAAGAAGGAGGAAAATGGAAGAAAAAATAAAATAGGAAAAGTCATGAAATGGTATAATATCAGTCATATCAAAACTGAATGAACTAACCATTCCAAATTATAGACAGAGATCGCCTCGCTTTATTTTTTAAAAAAGGACAGCAGAACAATTTGCTACCTATAAAACATAGGTTTAACTTTAAAAACAGGGCAAGTGATATACCATGTAAACACTAATTCTAAACTAGTCAAAGTGTACGAACTGTATACTATAACACAGTGTTTTACAAAATCATACAAAGTTGAGAGAACTTTCATAATGATAAAAAGGTCATTTAATCAAGAAGACATAAATTCCAAAATGTGGATACACTTTTTACATTGACAGTAACCAATTGATAGTGAATTCAGGTGGATCTGGTGCACTTGGTGGATCTGTGTCACAGCTGAGAAATCCTGAATTAATGAAACTTCAGTCTTTCATAATGAGCAGCAAAGAAAACTGCCCCATCTTTGTCCAAAGAGGGATGTTATTTTCATTATACTGAAAGGACAACAAACCCTGCCCTCTGCTCTATTTATAGAAATATCCTTGAAAATGTAGGCCTAGATGTCCAGAAAATTATGATTGACCCATGGATAGAGTATCTCCCAACAATAAGTGTAGAAACAGATATGAATCCACTGACAAGGCTGTCTCTTGTATTTCACTGTATGTAAGTGACATTTTCATTGTGAAATATGATAAGGTCACTCCCAAAAGACACAATAGTTTTGTGTCTTTCTAAACTACTATGGAGAATCATTACTGCAACAAGAAAATGTAAAATGTCTATTGAGACTCATTGAATTATATTTTGGGGGTCTACTTGGGTGAATAGCTGAGAAAAGAGTTTGCATTTAAAATAAGTACTCCATGAGAACTCACTGAGTGCAAAAAGCAACATTGCTGCAGGTCCCTATGTAAATCGGGTTCCAGTATTCGACTCTGCAGCTGGGATCACAGTAATATAGAGATCCAAGCAACCTGCAATGAAAAACTGAGCCAAAACTTTCTCAAAGTTTTCAGAGGGAAAAATAGAGATGTTGAAACACATGGGTGTTTTGGCAAATGATTCATATTCATTAATTTAACAGACATTTATCAGTTTGTGAAAGACATGAATATAGGTGCTAGATACACAACTGAGTTAGCCTTTGTCTTCGAAAATTAAGTATTTTAGAAGAAAGAGACAGGCAATATACAAATAAACTGACAGCTTAATTTGCTATAGTATAATCCTTGTGGGTGCCCGTCATACCTGGATAACAATTTTGGTGCTGAGCATGTACCACGTGGTCAATGTTTATGATCACGGTGGCCGGAGAGGAGCACAGAGCATAGGAGAACAGCACACCACAGCCCCTTCCATTCACGTGCTCTGCAGGGAGCAGACCCTCGGCTGGTCACTTCCCCAGGGCTCCAGTTCTTGGGATTTAGGGGCTGCTTCCTCATGTGAGCTCTAGTGTCATCTGCCTCACCTTTGACTCTCAGTTGAGCTGTCGATCCATTATTCTTGCCTCTTACAAAGCTCATGGTAAACTGTACATCAAAACACTTATTTCCCTTTTTATACCACATAACATTATCATAATTATCCCAGTCAATATCCTGGTAAACGCTGATGGTTTAAATTATCACCAGTATGACACTGTCTTCTAAATTTACATCTCTACTCCAGGCTTTAATGCTAACATATGGGGCCAGATACTCAGCAACTCACTCAACTTCTTTACCTAGATGCCTTAATTGTTAGGTACACAACACGCACATAATCGTAACATGCATCATGTTATGATCTCCTTCCCTTGACATTTGTCTAGTTATCTTTTACATAACTTTTTGTCTTAATTTTTGTAACCACCAACTAGTTCAATTACAAATACTTTTCATCTGCATTTCTGTGGTATTGCCATAACTGCCTGGCATGAAATTACCCTGCCCCCTTCCAAATACTACTCCATATTCCAAATAAACATAATTTAAAATTCAGCCTAATCATCCCAATTTCATGCTTAAAATCTACCGATAAATAGAAGCTCATATGTTTACACAGAAATATAAAAATCCTAAGCATGATCCCTGAGGACCTGCATAATCCATCCCTTACCTTCTAGTCCAGCCACATGTCAAACCTCTCTTCCCCTCATGAATAACTTTGTACACATTCTTTCTACTAGCTGTACTACAAGCACTTGCTTCATTTTTGCGACTTTAAATTATGATGTCTACTTGCTGTCCTTATGTCTTCTTCCTCTTCCAATATCCACGCCCATACCTTTTCAATACACGCATTCAAACTCAGAACTAGGTGAAAATTTATTTTTCAGAGAGAGATATGATCAGGAATGTGTTTCATAGATAGAGATGGGAAGAATTTGAATTGAGGCTTGATATCCTGTCTTGATGATAGGTCATTTTTCTTAGTAACCAGAATGTGTTAATAATTACACCTGCCTCTAGTATGTTTACTAGGATGAGTAGATATGGCATACAGGACCTTTGGGAAAAGTGTGTGAATAAGGAGTAAAAATCTTGACAATTACTGATGTACACCGCTAAATCTGTCCTGGGATAGAGTTTTATTATGGTATCCTTAAAACTTCCTGGATCTGAGCCTATAAATCTTATCAGGAATCTTTTAAATTCCTTTATTGTTGTTGTTGTTGTTAAATTGCTTCAGTCGTGTCCGACTCTGTGCGACCCCAGAGATGGCAGCCCACCAGGCTCCCCCGTCCCTGGGATTCTCCAGGCAAGAATACTGGAGTGAGTTGCCATTTCCTTCTCCAATGCATGAAAGTGAAATCATTCAGTCTTGTCCAACTCTTAGCGACCCCATGGACTGCAGCCCACCAGGCTCCTCCGTCCATGGGATTTTCCAGGCAAGAGTACTGGAGTGGGGTGCCATTGCCTTCTCCAAATTCCTTTATTAATGGGTCAATATTTTTTAAGATCTCTCTAATACATAAGATACTGCAAGAGGAAATCTAATTGAATGCAAGGGAAAATAATCCTCAGGATTTACTAAGTGATAGTAAGGGGCCCCTGACTACTGCCATTACAAAAACTTGATTTTCCTGGAGAAACCTGGGAGAGAAAATGTTAGACTTTTTTAATAGACAAAGGAGAAGGATTATCATATTATCCTTTCTCTAGCCATTCAAAAGTAGCCTAATGTCTCTACATCTCTTTTGAACAGCTCATTTTTTCTATCTCTACTAGTTAAAACAGTATCTAGCCTTCTGTCCACATAACTGTATTACATGAAAAACTGAGATTCGATATTTTAAATTCCATCGTCATTGGACTAGAAAAATTATTAATAAGAAAACCGATCTCTGCATCCATCTGTGAAAAAAATCTCAGGTAATGTTGCTATGTCAGTGAAAGTCCAGAGGCAGAGTACTCAAATTAACACAGGAATGATAAATCAATTTTTAGTTGCACCCAATTTCTTCACAGATTAATGCATAATTAACTTCATTTGATGTGCTAAGGTGAATCCATCTCAGTTACGATGTCTTATATAATATTATCCTTATGCACTTGTCCTTGAATAGACCAACAGGGACAATAGGCAGAAAACATCCCAATTTCATTGTTTATCTCAAACATGGAGTATTTTCTCTATATATAGGTACAATCGGGAAGTTTAGAAGACACATGGAGGAAAAATCTTCAAGAACAGAATAAGAATTCAAAATGCTTGTGAACTGTACACAAGAAAAAAAGAGAGAAAAGGGAAGGAAGGAAAGAAAGAAACAGGAGGGAGGCAGGGAGAGAAGAGCAGAAGGGAGGAGGGAAAAGAGAAAAAGAAAAAAAAGAAAGAAAGAAAAGAGAGAGAGGAAGGGATGGAGGGAGGAGGATGGGAAGGAAGAGAAGGATGCTTCCAGTTCACATCTAGGATTTCTGTGAAAATAACCTAAGAATGATCTCTGGTAACGCAAATTCTTTAACATCACATGTGTTACATATGATCTAAAATGTTAGGTCAGTCCTTGATCACTGATAAAGGAAGAGAGAAAATAAAACACATCAATCCTATTAGAAAGAAAATAAAGCTGAAATAGTCTACACTATGTCTCTGAGCCATTAAACATTTTTAAAAATATTCTGATTACAGATTTAATAAAAATTTATCTTCAGAAAATGATGATTTGTAAACAGTTTCCTGCCATTGAGAATACAACATTGAAAACATAATACTTCTTTGGATATATTTGTACAGAATTCTGAGCTTTATATATATATATATCTCCTTCTCAGTAACTAGCTGGGGAGAGAAACAATGCTACTGATTTTTCTCCAAACATCCACATATCATTCCTCACTCCTGGACCTAGAAGTAGTTTTTATAACCTTGAAAAACAACATCAGAAGCATCTTTTGTTGGCTTTAAAGGCTGGTCATGTGTAGGGGATTAGGAGAGTTATGGGGAAAAGCAGGGCTAGAATGTGCTTCAAAAGCTGCAACTGTTACAGATGAGTCATGGCTCTGGGCTCCTCAAGCTGGGGCAAGTTTTGTGCAGGCAGGGCTCAGCATTGAAGGATTTACAAAATAAAGATAAATAAAATAAATCCATTGCTACAGACTAGACTCTCAGGTTTAAAGAAAGAAAAAAAAAATCCTTTCATGTCTTTGTGTCAGCTGTGTTGAGAAAATAATTTCTTAAATGTGTATTTTAAGTGATCATGGATGATTTGTCTATGAAGAAAGGTAATAATTATTTTCATGACAAACATTCACTGAGTTTTCTCTAAAGCAGCAGCTGCTAGTAAAACAGTGGAAATGCTGATAAAATCAAGGTGGAACTTCCTTTATCCATTTTTGCTTGGAACTGAACAGGACAGTTCATGTTGTGCCTGGGGCAGAATCTTTGTAGTCAGCGGCCATTTGCTCCCCGCCCCTCAACATATTACAGGATTCTGTCCAGGAAAAGTAAACAAGGGAATTAGCATCCTTACCAAGGCAGCTGTGGCTCTCCCGCCATGGCCCTCTGCCCCACCTCTGCTCCCCTCTGTCCCCCAACTCCCTGACAGTCTTCCCTTCACGTGTATTATGGGGATTGAAGAAGAAAATGAAAATCACTTTGCCTCTGAGACTTCTGATCTTCTAGTGCCATCTATTGCCACTCCTGTTTCTGATTCTCACAGCCAGTTTTTTTAATGTCTAAGCTGAAACTCCAATACTTTGGCCACCTGATGCAAAGAGCTGACTCATTTGAAAAGACCCCGATTGCTGGGAAAAAATGAGGGCAGGAGGAGAAGGGGACGACAGAGGCTGAGGTGGCTGGATGGCATCACCAACTCAACGGACATGGGTTTGGGTGGACTCCAGGAGTTGGTGATGGACAGGGAGGCCTGGCGTGCTATGATTCATGGGGTTGAAAAGAGTCGGATACGACTGAGCTACTGAATTGAACTGAAACAAACCAGGACTTTTTTTTTTTAACCTTAAATACTTCCTTAAAATATTGAAGTTTCATTCTCATTTAATATACAGTGACTTTCAGCAATGCTTTTCTGCTAAATAAAATGAGGAAGACAAGACCCATTTACAATCTTGGTTTACAGTGGAACTAAAACAAGGTAATGCCAGTTCTGTTCTATTTCTGAAAACTCTTCCCTTTAGATCTGAATGATCAGGCCGATTATCTCAATTCTTTACTGTGAAAGAATCAATCATATTTAATGGTTTCATCAATATTGGTTCTACCCAGATGCCTAAAAATATTGGTGGAGGGAAAATACCAAAACTATAGTTCCTTATTTTTCAATTAAAAACTGAATTTTTAATTGACAGATGAATCTACAGATGAATGGATAAAGAAGCTGTGGTACATATACACAATGAAATATTACTCAGTGATAAAGAGGAACACATTTGAGTCAGTTCTAAAGAGGTGAATGAACCTAGAACCTATTTTACAAAGTGAAGTTAAGTCAGAAAAAGAAAAAGAAATATCATATTCTAATGCATGTATACGGAATCTAGAAAAATGGTAGTGAAGAATTTATTTACAGGGCAGCAATGGAGAAAGCACCCCACTCCAGTACTCTTGCCTGGAAAATCCCATGGATGGAGGAGCCTGGTGGGCTGCAGTCCATGGGGTCGCGAAGAGTTGGACACGACTGAGCGACTTCACTTCCATTTTTCACTTTCATGCACTGGAGAAGGAAATGGCATCCCACTCCAGTGTTCCTGCCTGGAGAATCCCAGAGACGGGGGAGCCTGGTGGGCTGCCGTCTATGGGGTCACACAGAGTCAGACACGACTGAAGTGACTTAGCAGCAGCAGTGGAGAAAGAGACATAGAGAATAGACTCATGGACAGGGGGAGAGGGGAGGAGAGGGTGAGAAGTAGGGAAAGAGTAACATGGAAACTTACACTACCATATGTAATATAGATAGCCAATGGGAGTTTGCTGTATGGCTCAGGAAACTCAAACAGGGGCTCTATATCAACCTAGAGGAGTGAGATGGGGAGGGAGGTGGGAGGCAGGTTCAAAAGAGAGCAGATAAATGTATACCTATGGCTGATTCATGTTGAGATTCGACAGAAAACAACAAAATCCTGTAAAGCAATTATCCTTCAGTAAAAAAAAAAAAAAAGAATAAATAAATTCTTTTAAAAATTGAATTTTTATCCAACATTGCCTAAAATTCTATAGCAGATAAATCCCTCTCTCCCATCTTGCCTATGTAGGTTTGGCTAGCACTAGTATTTTGTTTATATGAACAATGAGAAAAGTAAAAATGAACAACTATCTGATGCTTTGTTACAAGTGATAATTCTGTTGGGTAGAACTAATCAGACAACATTTTCTATGCTGAATTGTAAGATCACTTCACTTGCATAGAAACAGACATTACTGATGTAACAGTCTAAATTCTAGGTTCTAATAGCAAAAGGTACAAATTACATTTGTTTCTGGCTTGACCTGCTAATTAAACATTAAAATAAAGTGAGCCTCCCATGTAGACTGCTAGTGTTCAAAAGCTATCTGGCTGAAATTGTAATTCCTGACTCCTATTTGGCAATGTTTTGACAGCACATCCTGATCATGTCAAAACTGGCTGTGATTCTTGACTGTTGATCAGCTCCTAAGACTGAGGAGTCTGTGGCTATTCTAGAAATGACAAGATAGATAAACATTTCCTTATTTTTAAAAATACAGTTCTCTCAACCAATGTTTTTCTTTGCTTTTTGTTTCTGTTTTTTCATTTTTCTTTAATTGCCAAAGGAGAAATTTGTACTCAGGGTTATCATGGACAAAAAACATACAGCGTTAAATAGGTGAACAAATCAGTGGTCAAAAATAAATAAGCATCCGATTGTGTGTGTGTGTGTGTGTGTGTGTGTGACAGAGATAGAGAGAAGGCAAGTTCTTAATATCCTCCTATTATATCATCCAAGTAATGGAAACTACCCTAAGTTGCTAAATTTAGCAAACTTCCCTTCTTTTGCCATATTCTTTCTTTTTCCCTTTCAAGCTAGTAGAAAGAAAGTATTAGGTTCTTGCTCAGAATCTAATACTTGAAACATGTTTCCCTAACCTAAAGAATAAAAACATTAAAAAGACAAATCTTTTATACTGTGCCCTAGAGAAAAATTAATAAGATTCAGAACAAAAAGTGGAAATTGTTTAGAAGTTGTGGCTATCTATTATAGTGCTGTGGAAAAGAATAAAACAGAGCAAAATGCACAAAATTTCATCAAATACCTCTGATTGCAAAAGGAAACCATATAAAGAGAAAAGGAATCAGCTGGAGGAACCAGGATTTGAGCAACAGTTTTATTAGAGAACCAGTAGAGGGCGCTCATCTCTTACAAATGACAGCAAACTTTCATCATGGCAATCGAAAGTTTCACCAAAAAAAAAGAAAAGAAAAGAAAACAACGGAGTCACTTCTAATGTATCATAACAGAGTCCTCTAGCATGTTTTAATGATAAAGGATATGTTGATAAGGTTTTATAATATCAAATAAAAGCTAAAAGTGTACAACTAATTTCTATTACTTCAGTGGTAGCTTGAAGACACTAAGCTAACTCATTTTTAAAAAATAAATCATCAGTATTTTCCATGGTTTCATGCTGAAATAGGGATATAGGAAAGATACGATTTTCTTGCATTTGTTTTTCTTATCTGATTAAGAATAGAAGTAAGGACTAATTTCCAAAGTTAACTACTGCACTGAACAATTTGATTAAAAATAGTTATTAGGAGTCTGCAAGGAATTCTCTCACGTACTCTCTTTCTCTTTCAATAGTTAGATAGGTATACGCATACAAGCATGTATGTATAAAAATATCGGACACGACTGAGCGACTTCACTTTCACTTTTCACTTTCATGCATTGGAGAAGGAAATGGCAACTCACTCCAGTGTTCTCGCTTGGAGATTCCCAGGGACAGGGAATCCTGGTGGGCTGCCGTCTCTGGGGTCGCACAGAGTCGGACATGACTGAAGTGACTTAGTAGCAGCAGCAGCATATATGTGTATATATATACAGAGATGTGTAAGCTGCACACACATAAACATGCAAAATTATAAATCATTAATAAGAGATGTCAGAGTTACTAAAAAGGTGAAACCAATTTAACTTTTAAATAGGAAAACATACTTTATATGCATTATCTTTTGTCATCACAATAATTCTAGTAACTAGAATTTTAACCACTTCTAATTTTACAAGTAAGGAATCTGAATATTAAATTAATTGTTATGACATAAGTTTATTCAAAACTTTGAAACATGAAAGGAATGTAATTTAAGAAAAGAAAAATCAAAAATGTCAGTTTTAAACCTAATAGGAAACAGGTGGAAGCCTCAAAGGGGCTAATTACAAATGAGTGACTACGAATGGAAACTGATGGGGATGGTGCAGGAATCCAGGGCACCAAGAATTTCCTAAGAGGTTCCTGGAGCAGAGGAGAAAATCACCAAGGAGCTATTTATAAGGAGAGTGATAGCTCCACCAGGAGAAACAAGGGAATGGAATAAATATCCAGGCTCACTTGCCTGTCTCCATCCGATCTCCTAAAGATTTACAACATCACTAACTCAAGTACTATTTTTTTGTTTGTTTGTTTGGTTGGTTGGTTGGTTGGATTTTGGTTTCAGTTTTGGTTCTTTAAGAGATATCAGGCTTCCAGAGTTAAGAGCAAAAGAGGGGAAAGTAGCCTTGAGAAATAGATTTTCAGAACAACAGTATTTTAGTCAAGTGCCTTCAGTGTGCCAGGAAAAAAAAAAAAAACTACTAGACACTTCCATTAATGTTATTTTATTTAATCCTGATAATAACCCTGAAGGCTAATAATGTTACTGTCTCTTTTGTAGGAGTGGAAACTGTGACTTAATAAATACATCTATTTTGTTCAGGGTCCTATGTCTACTGAATGGCAGAGGAGGCATTTTTAATTAGATATGCTTGACATGGAAGCTTCCTTTTAAATTGTTAAAGAGTAAAGTCTCGGAATTAGAATCCTTTGTATAAATCCTACCTCAGTTACTGAAGAGCTCTGTGAACTTGAGCAAGTCACTTAACCTCTGAAAGTCTTGTCTACATGTGCACAGTAGTCATTATTATGTACCATATAGGATTTCTGGTTTTCTTGGTGAAGTTTAATTTAAACACCATATATAAAGACAATTAAAAGGGTATGCCACCTGGATGGATGATTTAGAGTTGAATAAAAATGTAAAGTGCTAAAATTTCATCTAATTTCAATCGAAAAACAGAAATAATTTGAGTTAATGTTATCATTAGGGGAACAGAGTCAGTGAGAAATCCTAGTGAAAACTGGTTACACGGTGTATTGAGAGGAAAAAAAAAAAAAAATAATAAATATATTAGATAATAATAATAAGACTAAAGACAATTGTAGAGATTTTTATCAAACCCTGTGATTCTACAAGAAGGGAATGTTGTACTGGGGGCTGCAGCTTCAATGCCTGGGATGAGGAAGTAATAGAAGAGGAACAAAGAATCAATAAAGATCAGCTTAATCTTTTCCAGGTATTTGCCTAAGACTCTCAATTTATGTGATGGTCCTGTAGTCTAGGAGTGTGATTCAGGGATGCAAGTCGCAAACTCTGCTTGTAATCAGATTTTATAAATGTATTAATTTCTAGATGAGTTCTCTTAAGAACTCAGTGAGCTAAATGACAGGTCAGAGTATTTGTGTGCGTGAGTGTGTGAAGGGCCAGATGGTAAATGTTTTAGGCTTTGTGGGCCACAAGGTCTCTGTTGCAATTACTCAGTTCTGTCTTTGTAGTGAAAGTAGCCATAAAGAGTATGTAAATAAATGAATGTGGCTGTGTTACTGTAAAACTCTATTCATAAAACAGGTGGTGGACTAGATTTGGCTAAGTTTGCTCCAGTACTTGGGCCACCTCACATGAAGAGCCAACTCATTGGAAAAGACCCTGATACTGACAAAGATTGAGGGTAAGAGGAGATGGAGGTGGGAGAACATGAGATGGTTGGATGGCATCACTGAGTCAACGGACATGAGTTTGAGCAAACTCTGGGAGAGAGTGGAGGACAGGAAAGCCTGGTGTGCTGCAGTCCATGGGGTCACAAAGAATCAGACATGACTTAGCAACTGAACAACAACAAGTTTGCTGGGCCTTCCTCTGAACTTTTAGAGTCGGAGATTAGGAGCAATAGAAATTGTCCTGGAATTCCATAATCTTTCCATACCTATTTGTGAGGACTGGCCATGGACATGGAGGATCATAGGGACTGTCTGTAGAACTATTTATGTGAGTAAATAGCTTTATGTCGTCCTTTGTGGCATGAATGAATAAAACCACTTTAGCAGAAAGGGTGTATGGGAAATGGTATTCTTTGGGTCAGCTGCACTGTAGCAGTCCCAGATGAAAACCATCAATTTCCAGTCAGACCACTGCATTATCACAAGAGCTAAGAGGCAGTATGGAAGAAAAGGGAGGCCAGGACAGATCACATGGATAACAAATATTTGACTCCGCAATTATATTTAATATGACTCAGACTTGCTCATGAAAATGAGTCAATGAAATGAGTACTCTGTATCCTGCATATTTAAAACCTGGAACTGATTTTTATAACTTCTACCATGGTAATGAAAGGTTTATCTATTATTCATAGTGACTATATTAAAATAAGATTATATATATTCATATTGAACAAAGCTTTCTAAATTAACAATAAATAGTGTTTTTAAAGCTTTGTGATGGATTCTATTTAAAAATAATCACCAGAGACACATATTGTGTGATGTCACTTATTTATAAACTCTAAAAAAGCCGAATTCATAGAAACAGAAATTAGAGTGGTGGTTACCAGAGGCTGGAGGAGGGAAAATAGGGAGGTGTTGGTCAAAGGATACACACAGTTACAAGATGAGTAAGTTCTGGGGATCTAAGGTACAGCATTAGTGGTGGTGGCTATAGTTAACAATACTGTATTATATACTTGAAAGTGCTAAGTGAGTAAATATTAAATGTTCTCACTTTAAAAAAGAAATTGTAATTATGTGATATAATAGAGGTGTTAGCTAATACCACATGGTAACAATTTTGCAATATATAAGTGTATAGCTCAACACATTGTACATCCTAAATTTACACAGTATTATATGTCAATTTTATCTCAATAAAGCTTGAAAAAATTTAAATGAGGGCCACAGCATAGGTAAAAAATAAGAACTAGGGAAGAGTAGAGGATCTCTGTAACACCAAAACAACTAGTCACTATTCATTAGTTTTGCCTCAGTTATGTTATTTTCCAACATCATTTTAGGGCAAAAGACTTGAGAGCCAGCATTCTTTCAGTTCTAAGATGAAAATATTATTTTTTTCTCTTGTCACAAATAGACAAGAATGACATTTTGATTTTGCATTTTATTCCTTTTAAATAATTTAATGTATCCTCAAGTATCACAGATGCATTAGTGTGGGGCCCCTGGATGGGAATGCAGTAGTAACTCTATGTGCTTGATAACTATAGAAATTAAATTTATTTTGGAATAGGAAGATTTTTATCTAGCAAAAAGAGTCTCACCATTAGCTCAAGTGATAAAGGGAGGAAATAAAGCACATAGAGAAATCAAGAAGATGTATAGTTGATAGTCAGAGACTTGTCTGAACATAGGGAAGCAGTGTTTCTTATGACAGCTTCCTGTGTTGTATGGTGCTTTGATGCCCATGAAAGAGAGAGTCTTGAAGGATGAGAGAGTTGCAAAGGAAGGGAATGGCTTTTCATGGTGGCACTCCCTTTGTCAGGGGTAATTTGTGGCATCTAATTCAAAGAATGGAGAAAGTTGTTTTTTTTTTAATATCATGACATTAATTAGAAACGGTCACACAAACTAACTCATTGCATTTTTAAAAATCTTCTTGAAAATTCATCACTAATGAATGATATACTATTGATTCTTCTGCCCAACACATGGTCAGAATGATTTTATCAGTTTCACTACATTCAGTTTAGTTGCTGACATCCAGGTCTCTGCTGATTCCCACAGCCTGATGAGATAGCCTAGCAAACCATTTGCTTTGGACCAGCCTTGTTGATAAAAGGTTAGAACTGCCAGACAAAACAATTAATTAGCAACTAAGGTAGCTTGAATATAGAGAAGCAAATGGCTGATCCTGTGAGTCCTTCCCACTAATGGCTGCCAGTTGTCAACTGCTCTCACACAAGGATGAGTGAATGGACCCAGGTGCACACAGCTCAGATCCATGTCAGAGGGCTTTGAGAAGGCTGACAAGTTTCTATCTTTGCATACTGGGGATTTCTCCATGATTAAAAAAGAAGGAATAAGACAGGAGCCGATATCTGAAGTATGGTAACTACCAGGCTGTCTTGTTTTTGCCACTAGCTTTGCTTATTATCACCTGTGAACTTTAAACAGAGTATAGAAACTCTCTGGGTTTGTTAATTCTGTAAAATGGGAATAATGGTGCTTACTTTGATGTTAATTATGAGAATTAGTAGTGATGTAAGGAAAGCCCACAATAGTTGTTAAATAAATTATAGTTTGCTTCTAGGAATTATGCATAAGCATTCTTTGCATCTGGACAACTAAACAGCACTATAGACTTGAGGTCATTCCTGCTAGCTTCCTTATTTAAGATAGGCTTTTTCAACCTAAGGACTATTGGCATTTGGGGACAGATCATTCTCTGTTGTGGCAGTTTGTCCTGTGCATTGTAGGATGTTGAGCAGCATCTTGGGTCTCTAGTCACTAGATACTGGCAGCACCCCACCTCCCACAGCCCCTGCCGTGACAATTGAAAACATGCCCAGATATTGCCAAGTGCCCCCCTCCCCGGGAGGGGGGACAAAAATCACTCCTGGTTGAGAACTACTAAATTATAAAAGTCAGGTAAAAATGCAGGATTCGTGGAAAGGCTACTTCACAAGGATTGCATTATATAACAATGAAAGGAGCTTCAGAGTATTCTGTTTCATAGCCAAACAAATGCTAGGGACATATTATATTTTTGGTCATATGATTTTCTGATGAGAAAGTCATCTTTCTCATGTGTTTCAACCAAGAATGTGGATTTTCAAAAATATTTAAACATATTTTGGATGAACACATGGCAGTATTATGGAACTTGTACTCCTTTGTTGGGTATGTTCATCAAGAAATTAAATTTGGTGCCTCTCTGCAGGCATTTGCTAAATTCTGTGCATTTCCATCTTATACCTCTTCATTCCCTCACTCAATCAGCAACCATTTATTGAGTATCCATTATATGCTGGTCTTGTACTAATTATCCTTTACATTTAGATGGTGAATTGTGGGACAAAATATAAGAAAATTGGGCATTAAGGACAAGTCAGAAACAATTTGCTGAAAAGCCCTTGAGTCATTCTGCAAGAAATGTCAGATGAAACAAAAAGTGTGTGCTCAACCAAGCATCACAGAGAGGGCATTTTTGTTAAGCCTCTTTCTAATACAAGTGAACTGCTGCTTTTTTGTTCTTTGCAGGATCATAGTGAACTTAAAGTGAGCAGTTTATATTCTGGGAGATTTAGGGCACTTTGCTTGTGGTGACAAGGTTCATTTTCTATTTTAAAGATCTCAGATACTAAGTGGAAACCTTCATGTTGGGAATAATTTGTAAGTGTAATCTACATATATTTCTATTTATGCTATAAATAAAATGTCATCAGATGGAGAATTGCTGGGAAACGCAAGATTCATGCTATCTTGGGACTAGGGTAGATAATAAAGAAATGCCCATTTAGCCTTAGAAGAAGACAATTTTCAATGCCATTTGGAATTAGTTTTGAAATGAGGAGATCTGAGAGTTTCTCATGAACCCAAATGATATTTCCTTTCATTTTAGGAAGTAACAAAAATAGAATTAAAGAGGACTTTCTCTCGTTAATTGAATCCTCTACTACTTTGCAAAATGAATAGCAAGTTCATCAACTTGTTAGGGCCTGACAAATTGAAAATAGATTTGTTTTGCATTAGTTAATTTTTGAAGAAGGAAGTATGCTGTGTTTGAGGTTATGATAATGAAACTGGTGGGTGTAATTTGCACACACACACATATATATATGTTCACATGTTCAAATCTTCTTATTCTACAATTAATACCTACTCAGTGAATTTTCCCATGATTCTCCACACTTGAATATCATCTTTCTTGGAACTTCCAGAGCCCCACAACCCTTACCATATTATAATATAGTCAATTTTTTTCACGCTTGTCTAATTCTTTCTAGTATGCTCTAGACAGTATGATTCAAATCTGATACACTGTAATGTTTCTCAAGGCATTTGTGTAGTACTCAGCACATAGTAGGCATTCAATAAATTCTCAGTGAATACTGTTGAGCAGAATATAAGCCTTTTTCTGTAAGTAGATGCCAGTGGCATGCCAAGAAATCCGCATTCCCATTCCATTTCAGAGCTACTTTCAACACAAGGCATTTCAACCCCATCAGTTGGCCTCCATCCTTTCAGCTTCCAAGGGGAGTTCATTCAAAATGTTTTTCATTTAAATCAATAATTTCATGTCAATGTATGCCAAAACCAATACAGTACTGTAAAGTAAAATAAAGTAAAAATAAAAATTAAAAAAATAAAAATAAATCAATAATTTCATCTCAGCCTGTGAAATCAAAAGTGAATTTTGTTTACTCTCTTTCCAAAGCACTCAACAAAATGAGAAAATTATGACAAAAACATCACAGTCACCAACAAGCAGCAGTACCACCTGGCCCTTTGAAATGACTACTGAGCTGCCATGTTTGAGGTTGGGATAGGGAAACTTCTTGACTGTTGCCCTCCCTCCTGACATCCCTCACCAGTACAGCATGGAATAATGGGAAAAAGAATCATAAACTTCAGAGCTGGAATTGGATTTAAAACCTGGCTNATGTCAGATGAAACAAAAAGTGTGTGCTCAACCAAGCATCACAGAGAGGGCATTTTTGTTAAGCCTCTTTCTAATACAAGTGAACTGCTGCTTTTTTGTTCTTTGCAGGATCATAGTGAACTTAAAGTGAGCAGTTTATATTCTGGGAGATTTAGGGCACTTTGCTTGTGGTGACAAGGTTCATTTTCTATTTTAAAGATCTCAGATACTAAGTGGAAACCTTCATGTTGGGAATAATTTGTAAGTGTAATCTACATATATTTCTATTTATGCTATAAATAAAATGTCATCAGATGGAGAATTGCTGGGAAACGCAAGATTCATGCTATCTTGGGACTAGGGTAGATAATAAAGAAATGCCCATTTAGCCTTAGAAGAAGACAATTTTCAATGCCATTTGGAATTAGTTTTGAAATGAGGAGATCTGAGAGTTTCTCATGAACCCAAATGATATTTCCTTTCATTTTAGGAAGTAACAAAAATAGAATTAAAGAGGACTTTCTCTCGTTAATTGAATCCTCTACTACTTTGCAAAATGAATAGCAAGTTCATCAACTTGTTAGGGCCTGACAAATTGAAAATAGATTTGTTTTGCATTAGTTAATTTTTGAAGAAGGAAGTATGCTGTGTTTGAGGTTATGATAATGAAACTGGTGGGTGTAATTTGCACACACACACATATATATATGTTCACATGTTCAAATCTTCTTATTCTACAATTAATACCTACTCAGTGAATTTTCCCATGATTCTCCACACTTGAATATCATCTTTCTTGGAACTTCCAGAGCCCCACAACCCTTACCATATTATAATATAGTCAATTTTTTTCACGCTTGTCTAATTCTTTCTAGTATGCTCTAGACAGTATGATTCAAATCTGATACACTGTAATGTTTCTCAAGGCATTTGTGTAGTACTCAGCACATAGTAGGCATTCAATAAATTCTCAGTGAATACTGTTGAGCAGAATATAAGCCTTTTTCTGTAAGTAGATGCCAGTGGCATGCCAAGAAATCCGCATTCCCATTCCATTTCAGAGCTACTTTCAACACAAGGCATTTCAACCCCATCAGTTGGCCTCCATCCTTTCAGCTTCCAAGGGGAGTTCATTCAAAATGTTTTTCATTTAAATCAATAATTTCATGTCAATGTATGCCAAAACCAATACAGTACTGTAAAGTAAAATAAAGTAAAAATAAAAATTAAAAAAATAAAAATAAATCAATAATTTCATCTCAGCCTGTGAAATCAAAAGTGAATTTTGTTTACTCTCTTTCCAAAGCACTCAACAAAATGAGAAAATTATGACAAAAACATCACAGTCACCAACAAGCAGCAGTACCACCTGGCCCTTTGAAATGACTACTGAGCTGCCATGTTTGAGGTTGGGATAGGGAAACTTCTTGACTGTTGCCCTCCCTCCTGACATCCCTCACCAGTACAGCATGGAATAATGGGAAAAAGAATCATAAACTTCAGAGCTGGAATTGGATTTAAAACCTGGCTCTGCTTTTTACTACTTGTGTAACTGTCTGTAGGCTATTTAATCACTCTGGGCCCTAACTTCCTCATCTATAAAAGAAAAATTCTTTGCCTAAATCACAGGCTTGTTGGGAAGACTGAATCTGATACTGTGTGTGAAATGCCACCTTCTTCTTTCCTCTTTCCATCTCCTTCCCCCTACCAAGGAAGGGTCTTCCTCTTAAACCTTGAGATTTTCCCCTTTATTTAACAATCAGATGTACTTTTCTCAAGCACCATCTCTCTGCTTTATATTTTATTGTGCTCACTCCTACTCACTGTGTTAAGAAAAATACCTGGATTTGAAATAATCTCTAGCAAAAAAAAAAGAGAGCTCCTCTTTTTGGAGATGGAGTATATTACTGAATCTTACAATCATGAATGTAGGGGAAAATTGTGCTTTAAGAAAAAACTGTGGATTGTCTATAATATACCCCTTCCTCTCATCTGATTCTCATTCTCTGGGAGCTATTTTACAACTCTTTAAATTGTATAACTGATAGCAATGGGGAATATTGCTTGCTTAGAGACATATAAATCCTGCCATGTGCTGTCCCAAAGAAGTTCAAGTGACTGCCCTCCTCCACTGTGAAAGCGTCTGGTTTTTGCCTCTGTTTGCACATTCAGGTCAATATTCTTCATCTATAAATGTGTCTGTTTCTTAGGTTTTTATTTTGAACTGGTTATGCCATCTGCCTGGTTCCCTCATTGATTAATGAGTTAAATAAAATCTTTAACACATATTCATTTTATATCTGCATAAGAGTTATGATTTTATCTCTTTTTTTTAATCATCTTTTTATGTGAATTTTTAGAAACATTATCACCCTTTGGAATTGTTAGACTCAGAGCCAGGATGTGGAAACTTAAAGACCAAAATCCTGTTCAAGGCCATGACAGTGCCAGGCAACCCAGCACTTCCTGTTCCACAGTCAAAAGAGATCTTAGAACACCGTGTCTGCCAAGGAATAGTACCTAAGCTCTCCCATCCCTCCTCTGTTCATCTGTGGCTTCCACAAATGGGAACTTGTTTCCTTATTAGCCATTCTGCACCATTTCTCAGAGGTAGGAAGGTCACCATTGTACTGGGAGGAAACAGAAGTTTTTTATGTCAGCAAGATATCTAAAAATAGAAACCAGAGTTCCTGACATGCACTCTTCTCTACTAACAACTAGGACAGCAGCTTCCCTACTGCAGAGGGAAGCCCTGAAATCATGGTCCTTGTTGTCTGTCTGTGTGCTCATATTTGACTGATGGGCCCTTTGCATTTATGTAGCAGAGGCTTCCATCTCTCTTATCTCATGCTATACTAGCCAGCTTTGTAACTCAGTTTCATTAAAATGATATTTATTGGACTTTTCCTGTATATTGGGTGCTTACTTAGTTTGGGTTACCCTGGAATCAGGGATTTGGGTAAAAGTAGTTTATAAAGGAGGTAAATAATGCACCATCTGGGATGTGGGGAAGAGATTCAGAATTGGGAAGGAAGCCAAGGAAAGGTGCTTTAGTGAATCCATTATCTCCCAAAGGCACATGAAGCTTTATCCCATAAGTAGCTCTGGCAGACACACTCTTCTAAGCTATTCTGTATCAACACCCATCAGTCATTAGACGGGAATATTCTTAGGGGCATTAATTCATCTTCACTTCTGGCTGGTCACAAGGGTGGGCAAAGTGGCTTAGGTGAGAGAAAGCCCTCAAGCAAAGGAATTGAAGTGGTGGAGATGTGAAGTCAGACAGTACCGTGCTATGGGAAGGGGTTGAGGATATAGGTTGGGTGCCAACAGTGGTGTCTCTGTGGTGTTGGGAATACCAACATGTACATGATCCTTGAATTCAATAAGCTCACAGTCTGTCATGGCAGAAAGACATGAATCAGACTAATTATGATGTAACATGATAATGTCTAACATGTTAAGAAACTGTAGCAGAGGAGGCAATGAATTGTGCAGGGGAAAAGGAGAAAGGGAGAGAAGAAGAGAGATTCTTTGTAGGGATGTTGATGAATTTCTTATACAAAGGAAGACAGAGATATGGCTCTATTTTATAAAAAGTACATATCACAAGGAAAGTGTAATCAGCCATTGAAAGTTTTACCTGTGTTATTGATCTTTGTATTGCATATCTTCCTTGAAATTGAAAGATCCTCAAATTTTGCTGTTAGAGACTTTTTTAAGTTGTAGGGAACTTTCCTATGTCTGGATTTTAATATCATATATTTCCACCTCCATCTCAGTGTGACAGGATTTCTGATACTGAGCTGAGTAGAGCTGTCCCTCCGAGAGTCAAGAAGCTAAGTGGCCTCCTTGCATTTAGCACAGCTGAGTTTATGCTTAAAGTGAAAAATGCCTTTCTCCTACAACATGCCAACACTTATGGGCTCATGACAATGGGCTGCATCATCCCCTTGGGACCTCAAAAGGCTTACAATTTGAAGACAAGGGAGTTTGAATGGGGGTACAAACAGAATGGGGTTTGTACTCATAATCCTTTCACACTAGAGACAAGATTTGTTGAGGCTTCTAAAAAGGTTCTAATTTGGTGTGTTGTACCAAACACAATAGAGCAGTTTTGTAGCAAAGAAAGTCACTTGATGAGAAATGGCCCCATTTTCAAACTCTCAGGGAAGAAAGAGAGCATGTCCCTCAAGTTAAAAGGGAAGCATCTTTCTAAGAGCATCTTCTTTCTTTTTTTCTTTTCTTTTTTATAAATTTATTTTTTTTATTATTTATTTATTTTTTTACACGAACTCCCAAACATGAACCCCCCTCCCACCTCCCACCCCACATCATCCCTCCATTGGAGGTAAATTACAATGTTCTGTTGCTTCCTGTTGCTGTACAACAACGTGAATCAGTCATAATTATATATACATCCCATCCCTCGTGAGCCTCCCTCCCTTCCCTCCATCCACCCTTCTAGGTCTTCTTTCTGAGGTTTAGCCTGAGTCAACACACACCTCTCTATAAATGTTCCCTTCCAGGCAGATGTGCTGTGTATTTCCAAGCACAGACAGTGGTAGCCTGCCTAGACCACCACAAGGAAGGGTGTGGTGGATAAGTGTGAAAGCTCCAGCCCCAAATAGCCTGGATTTGACTGGCTGCTCTGCCTCTCACAGCTGTGCCAGATGTAAGGATTCTGAGCATCAGTGTGTAGATTTAGAAGAAAGGAATTGATAACTGTGGTACTTAGCAATTTTGTCGGGAATAAATGAGATCTTGCATGTAACACACTTAACATTTGCTTGGCACATCATGATGCATGCCGTTCTCTGTAAACCCCAGCTACACTTACTTGTTTCCTACCTCTTCCTTATACTTGAGCCATGAACTCCACTTACTTAGAACTCCTAGTTTCCATGACATCATTCCCTATGTAGCTGCATGTTTATACAGACAAGAATTGGCTTATGTTGCTCAGACTTGTTTTCTGTGTGCAATTTCATTTGCTCCACAAGAAGCAAATTGCTAGAAGACTGGGGTTGTCTGATACTGCTTTCAGTAAGTTCCCAAAGCCCCTGTAAATTAGGCATAAAACTTTGTGGTTCATTTGTAGCTTGCTACAAAGTAAACTTGACTTTGTACATAAGCACTAAGTACTCCCTATGTTTGAGAAACAACCATTTACATTGTTTCAGGTAAGAGTCTCAATTCTTTAACACTGCTATCCTAGCAAGTAAGCAGAACTCAGAACATTCCCTCCTCTCTTCCTTGGCAGGCTTGGACTCCTCATATATGTTGGAAAGTAATCATAAAGAGAATCAAATTGCAAGCTTCTGGTCTCAGACTTAGCATTTTCTCCCACTACGCCCAAACGACTGAGATTATTAAATGAAAACATTCCTAGAGCCCAGATAGTAAACTGCACTAGGAAGCAGACTATAGGACTAGAGAAAAATGCCAGATGGAAGGATATGCTTTTGGTACGTCATAGTCAGCATTTTCCTGAAATATATTTAAATGCCTCACACATTTGTACTGAAAGGAGATGTAAATGATTACAAAATGCCATTAGTCAGAGACAGAATCACAGAATGTGTAACCCATCAAGGTAGCAGTTGCTGTATCCCGTCTCCTTTGCTCAGCCACTAACTGCCTCCCCCATTCCTCTTCAAATGATCTACAAGCTGGTTCCAATACATTCTAAGCAGAAAGCTGTTGGGTGATTGGAGAGGAATCAGCTTTTCTCATTCATTTAATTATTCATCAAACATTTATGGAGGATTAATAATGTGCTTGAATCTGAGGATGCAAATTTGAATAATAAACAGATTCTGAAGCAAAATGTTCAAAGGCTCTTGCAGGCCTCCAGACTCGTAACTCCTAGCATAGCTCTGTAATTAAGAAACAGATATAAGGCTAACTCATGAACTTGGTGTACAATAGACAAATCTTCTAGGCCTTTACCACTGATAACTGGATGGACTCCTGCCAGATGGCCTGGAATTGAAAGCTAGTTCTGCACCCTTATTACCCATATAATCATGAGCAAACACATCAGCTCTCTTTTACCAGTTTCTTTATCTCTCAAGCAGAGATAATAATAACATGCATGTACTTCTCTGTAAAGTTATTGGGAGGATTAAATGAATTAATATGCAAAGTACTTAGAAGAATGCTTAACACATGGTAAGAATGTGTAGCTCAAATAATATATAAATAATGTTATCAATATTAATGCTTTCTGAGCTGCTACAATTAAAATGGTACAAAGTATATGGATGGATGTAGTGAAGTGTTGGTCAAGAAGGAAGGTGATGGATAACTTGGATCCTGAGCTCCTTTACTTGCCCTCATCTTCTGTTTAAGTATTGCATCTGATACCTTTTGTCTTCATCTTCTGAGGCTTACATTTAAAATACACTAAAACATTCTTCCTACTCAAAAAGCTTACTGAGAAGTACATTTTCATAGAAAACTCTATTTTATGATGTATTTAAATTTTACAAGTGTTTCCTGAATGTCTGGGTGGCTGTCCTGATGGTAAAGAAAGCCATCAAGACAAAGCACCAAGGGCCTAGCGCTCTTTTTCAGCTTCATGCTGACTATACTCGGGGAAGGCAATGGCACCCCACCCCAGTACTCTTGCCTGGAAAATCCCATGGACGGAGAAGCCTGGTGGGTTGCAGTCCATGGGGTCGCTAACAGTCAGACAGACTGAGCGACTTCACTTTCACTTTTCTCTTTCATGCATTGGAGAAGGAAATGGCAACCCACTCCAGTGTTCTTGCCTGGAGAATCCCAGGGACGGGGGAGCCTGGTGGGCTGCCGTCTATGGGGTCACACAGAGTCGGACACGACTGACTGTCTCTTATACACATCTCTAAGTAAAATTAATTATAAAGGGAAAGTATGTCCTGTCACATGCTGTATGTAAAGTTGGCCATAAAACTAAGCACAATGAAAAAAATGTAGCTAGATGTGGGTATCTGCTGAAGGGTCTGAAACCAGCTATTAGCAAGTGATGAAGAAATGCAAAAGACGTACCAGCAGCAACTGAGACTTTCTCCTTGAAATACTCAGAAAGATTGAGAGATAATTTAAAAGAAAATAACTTCAGTGTTTTTTT
>SJYX01004764.1:335918-367183 GCA_006410675.1 Oreotragus oreotragus
AAGGAAATGGCAACCCACTCCAGTGTTCTTGCCTGGAGAATCCCAGGGACGGGGGAGCCTGGTGGGCTGCCGTCTATGGGGTCGCACAGAGTCGGACACGACTGAAGCGACTTAGCAGCAGCAGCAGCAGTGGTATACAGCCCACTCTCTTTGGTTGAATCCACCCATGCAAAACTTGAATAACAGAGGCCCCACTGTAACTGTCTCTTATACACATCTCATGCATTTTGAAAGAATCACAAATATTAGATAATAATTTATTATTTTAGTGCAGTTGCTCACACCCAGCCACCTTTTCAGATTCTGGGATTGATGATTGGTGTTATGAATTCTTATATTCATTTGATACTTGTTTATTGGCTCCTGTCTACTGTCATGTATTGGAGCTAAACAATGAAGAATAAGATAAGCCCAGTCTATGGCCTCCTTGACCTGGTCTAGGAGGGGAAGGGACAAGGAAGCAGCCAGTCACAAGAGAGACTGTAGACTGTGTATATAAGAGAGGATGGACTTAGCAATTTAAAGGAAGCGTTCTAGAGGAAATGGTACTGATGCTGAAGTAGAATGAGTAAGAATTAGGCTGGTGAAAAGGCAGGCATGGTAAAGGGAAATGAAAGTGCCAAGCTCAACAATGAAAGGTGTGAGGAACAGGAAACAGGGTATTGAGGTTGGGACAGAGTGGGAAGTCATGGCTTGGGATGCAGAATAATAACGTTGAAGAGGATGATACTGATACTTCCTCCAAGGTTCTTGGATCCCATTTATCATTGTGTGCCTCTCACCTCGGTATGCATTTTTTGGAAAATTGAAGTAGAGTCGATGTAAAATATTAGTTACAGGTGTACAGGGCTTCCCAGGTAGTGCCAGTGATAAAGAACCCGCCTCCAATGCAGGAGACATAAGAGTCCGGGATTTGATCCCTAGGTCAGGAAGATCCCCTGGAGGAGGGCAAGGCAACCCATGGAGAATCCAATGAACAGAGGAGCCTGGCAGGCTACTGCCCATAGGGTCACAAAGAGTCAGACACGACTGAGCAACTGAGCGAGCATGCACGCACAGGTGTGCAATATAGAATTCCACAATTTTTTAAGGTTATGCTCCATTTATAGTTATTAAAAATGTTGGCTATATTCCTCATGTTGTATAGTATATCCTTGGTAGTTTATACATAATAGTTTGTTTCTCTTAATCCACTACGCCTCTATTACCCCTTTCACTGTTTCCTCTTTCCACCGGCAACCAAGAGTTTGTTCTCTAGATCTGTGAGTCTGCTTCTTTTTTTGATATATTCCTTGCTGCTTCTGCTGCTAAGTCACTTCAGTCGTGTCTGACTCTGTGTGACTGCATAGACGGCAGCCCACCAGGCTCCCCCGTCCCTGGGATTCTCCAGGCAAGAACACTGGAGTGGGTTGCCATTTCCTTCTCCAATGCCTGAAAGTGAAAGGTGAAAGTGAAGTCACTCAGTCGTGTCCAACTCTTAGCGACCCCATGGACTGCAGCCCACCAGGCTCCTCCATCCATGGGATTTTCCAGGCAAGAGTACTGGAGTGGGGTGCCATCGCCTTCTCTGGATATATTCCTTAGTTTGTTGTATTTTTTAGATTCCACATGTAAGTCATATCATACAGTATTTGTCTTTCTCTGTTTGACTCATCTCAGCACAATACCCTCCAAGTCCATCCATGTTGCTGCATGTGGCAAAATGTCATGCTTTTGCTTCCAGTAGCCAGAACATGTACTCTTGCCTGGAGAATCCCATGGATGGAGGAGCCTTGTGGGCTCCAGCCCATGGGGTCCTGAAGAGTCAGACACAACTAAGCTACTCCACTTTTACTTTTCACTTTCATGCACTGGAGAAGGAAATGGCAACCCACTCCAGTGTTCTTGCCTGGAGACTTCCAGAGACAGAGGAGCCTGGTGGGCTGCCTTCTATGGGGTCGCACAGAATTGGACATGACTGAAGTGACTTAGCAGCAGCAGCCAGAACATGTGGTTTTTCACAGAGGGCTGTTCCAGAGCTACTGGAGCTCACTTTGAAAGTGAAAGTGAAAATGAGGTCACTCAGTCTTGTCCGACTCTTCACGACCCCATGGACTGCAGCCCACCAGGCTCCTCCGTCCATGGGATTCTCCAGGCAAGAGTACTGGAGTGGGTTGCCATTTCCTTCTCCAGGGGATCTTCCCGACCCAGGGATCGAACCCAGGTCTCCTGCATTCCAGGCAGACGCTTTAACCTCTGAGCCACCAGGGAAGCTCACTTTACCCACCTTCTATCTGAGAATTTACTCTCCCCAGCCACCCATACACATCCTGAGAGCCATCTTTACCCAATAACTAACAGAGGGGGATATGAATAGTCAGCTCTTATCTCTAGTCAGAACAACTCTGGGGTATATCTTACACTTCAGAGTTCCCTTGAGGGATCAGGTCACACTCACCTGCTATTGGGCTTGGCTTGAGATCATGCTCTTAACTGGGTTTTTACCACCCGTTATTGTCTGATTTCATCACTCTCTTACATGTCTCCCTTGCTCAGTTATCCATAATAAATCACTTCCACACAGCATCTGCTTCTCAGAAACCCAGCCTCAAACAGATGCAGTCAGAAGTCCAACCATGAAAACCCCAGTAAGCCATGTACAGGCGTATAGACTTTATCTGGAAGTGATGAGACGTCCCAGGAGAGTTTTAAGAGTCATGAAAGGGTCTATAAATTCAAGGATACTAGTATTTTGAGCTCTTCACTCCCTCAGATGACAGCTCAGCTTGCTTTTCCTATGCATTCAGATAAAGACATAGCCAATCAGGCACCCCAGAGCAGCTGCATTATGGATTTTCTAAAAAAAGTATGAGTTTATTTCTGATCTTAGCTTTCCTTAAGAATCTATTTATTATTCACGCTGTATTTCTTTGCTTTATTTGCACCTGCCACATCTCCCTCAAAAGTCTGTGACTTTTTTCAGAAGCATTATTCTGTGATTTGTATGGAATTTTGCATGATGTCACTAATGGATACTTTTTGTTAATACCTTCAACTGCTTTGCTTCATCACTGAAGCAAATAATTTATTCTGACATGTATGTGGAAAGTAGACACTGAGGTGATACCTGCTTCCTTGAGACTTTACATATGCAGTTTATTGTGGCAAATGTTATTAGCATCTGGTTTCAGATTCTTATGTAATAATTATGCTCTTTCAGTGTATGGAGTGAGGAAGGTCCCATGGTAAAGGACACATAACTCAATCATGGACACTTCACGTGTTCATCCACTTCCACTGAGTTCTTCAAAGATTCCTTTGCACAAGCTATATTGCTGTTAATTGTACACTGACATCTCTTAAATGAATTCAGTTGAGGTGAATGGGTGCTATAGAAGACTTCACCCAGGGGCTCATGCAAGCCCAGTTAGCCGTAGGCAGGAAATAAACAATGTGTATGTGTGTGTGTCTATGTGTGTATATGTGATTATGCCATTTGCAAAGTCTTGTTGACAAGTAGAAATGTGGAATTTTTCCCCTTGAGATAAGTGTATTCTCTTGCTGAGGAAATTCTTTTTTTATGGGCTTTGGGATATTTGCCCCAAGTCAGAGATTTCTACATTTTGCTGAAAGCCCTCCATGTTACAAACTTGGTTGGCATCAAATCTGTGGAACAGGAAGCTGCCTGCTGAGTTTTAAGTGGGAATATTTGCTCTGAAGATTTGAATAAAGGATGAGCTTAAATGGGGCATATGTGCACAATAAACAAATGTGAATATTGGAAATGTAGGTGCTTGGGGGAAATAAAAGGAATACGTATCCCAGACTGTGGGTAATTCCTCCTATTTCGAACTAGAGAAACATTTCTAATGTAGGATTAGTCTAGCAAGGTTCAGGTCAAGTATGTCACTGGTGACAGAGAGGTCACTAACTCAAGAAAATAAAATAGGAATATTGCAGAGAAAATAAATGCTGAACAGTATAGCAACCTTATTGTTAACAAGATATGACCTCAAATTTTAGAGAGAACAAGCACAGTGGCATTTTATCTATTGAAAAAAATCTTCCTGAAAAAAATAGAAATTGAGGTGCCAGGGTTTTCCATTCACAAGGTGTGGCATTGGACCTCTGTGACATTTCTTTTCAAACAGAGATGATCTCTTCTTAAATTTTTATACTTTGAGAAGACACTACGTACATCATTTTGCTATCAAATTTCAGAAAATACTAGGGAAAATTTTATCCTTATCTTCATATCCCATGACTTCTATAACTAAGGATTCAGCAAAGCCATTTCCTTATCCCCCAGTATAATGCCACTATCTGCCTCCTAGAAATGTAGAAGCTGCAGTGATACTGGAAGCAAATGATAGCAACGAATCTGAGTCAGGTACTCAGGCTATATGATACAAAATCTGAAGACAGAGCAAGCAAACTGTGTGTGTGCTAAATCACTGCTTTATAGTTCATCTTCACTCAGTTCCTCTGCTAGGTCCAATTTATACCAACCTTTAATGACCAGTAAAGCTGAAAAATTGCTAGTCACTCAGTCATGTCTGACTCTTTGCGACCCCATGGACTGTATAGTCCATGGAATTCTCCAGGCCAGAATACTGGAGTGGGTAGCCTTTCCCTTCTCCAGGGGATCTTCCCAACCCAGGGATCGAACCCAGGACTCCCGCATTGCAGGTGGATTCTTTACCAGCTGAGCCACAAGGGAAGCCCAAGAATACTGGAGTGGGTAGCCTATCCCTTCTCCAGCAGATCTTCTCGACCCAGAAATCAAACCAGGGTCTCCTGCATTGCAGGTGATTCTTTACCAACTGAGCTACCAGGGAAGCCCTCAATGACCAGAAAAGCTGGAAAATTGCTGTTCCATTATCTGTGAGTTGTACAGTGGAATATCAGCACCAGTGCCATTACATGGATACTTTGAAGCAATGTTTCAAATAAGGAGCTTGTCTGCTATAGAATGTGTAGCAGTTCCATCATCAATGTGTCTTCATCTGCTGTATGAGATACAGCTGACCCTCAAACAAGATGATTTTGAACTATATGGATCCACTTATATGCAATATTTTTTCAATAAAAGCCTACTAGGGGAAGGCAATGGCACCCCACTCCAGTACTCTTGCCTGGAAAATCCCATGGACGGAGAAGCCTGGTGGGCTGCAGTCCATGGGGTCGCTAAGAGTCGGACACGACTGAGCGACTTCACTTTCACTTTTCACTTTCATGCATTGGAGAAGGAAATGGCAACCCACTCCAGTGTTCTTGCCTGGAGAATCCCAGGGACGGGGGAGCCTGGTGGGCTGCCGTCTATGGGGTCGCACAGAGTCGGACACGACTGAAGCGACTTAGCAGCAGCAGCAGCAGTGGTATACAGCCCACTCTCTTTGGTTGAATCCACCCATGCAAAACTTGAATAACAGAGGCCCCACTGTAAAGTTACACATGGACTTTCAACTGCTGGGATTTGGCACCCCAACCCCACATTGTTCAAGAATCAATTGTAAATGATGTGGATCAGGAGCCATTCAGGCTAAGGGAGCTTTAGTATTGGGCTTCCCTGGTGGCTTAATGGTAAAGAATCCACCTGCCAATGCAGGAAATGCGAGTTCCATCCCTGGGTGGGGAAGATCCCCTGAAGTATGAAACAGCAACCCACTGCAGTATTCTTGCCTGGAAAATTCCATGGACAGAAGAGCCTGGCGGGCTACGGTCAATGGGGTCGCAAAGTCAAATATGCCTGAGCGCACATGCACAGGTTTAGTATTTCCCCACCCCCTACTTTGTTTTCCAAATTTTACTAAGACCTTAAAGTAAGAAACAGGAAGAAAAAAATCATACTTGTTTATTTGACAAATTCAGAGAAAGTATAAGGAAAGAACTAGTCATTAAAAAGTTTTATATATAGGTAACTCTTTTCTCAAGACATTTAATGATATTTCAAAGACATTTCTGCATCTATCTTCTTTGAAAACAATTTTCAATAGTTCTTCCTGGGAATTTATATCTAACTACCTGAAGCATCAATTCTGAGCAGACCAACTTAGAATATATTTTAGTACTATGAATACCTTAACCCTAAATCTACACACGTTGAGATAAATAGTGCATCATTTCAATTGTTAAATGCAATTTTTTTAGTATGCATTCAAATTTTTTTAATTTCAAAGAAGTGATGGGGAAAAATATTCTTAACGAACAGTTGAATGGAAATCATACGAGATTTATTCATCTTGGAAAACTGCCTGAAAGAGAATGACAATCCAAAAGGAAATTTTCCATGTACCCATGAAATTTTGTCATGTTCTGCTGAAAAAATGTCTTTAGTTCAAGGTTAAAGGTCACTTATTTAAGTGTATATTTGTCACTCAGCATTTAAGAATCATAAAGACTAAAACAGAAGGTGATTATCAGATCAAAGTATTTTGCTGTACTGACTAATGTCTTTTCTTTTGTTTTCAATGTCTGTTTTTTTCAAAATGCCACTGTTTGCTTATTTATTCATGTAAATGAAGAAGGAGATAAATAGTCTGCAATAATAATCTAACTTGTAGCGTAATTCTCTTGTGGCATCGGAATGCTAATGTTGACCATGTATCAAAACAAAAGCCATGTTTACTGAATTCTGGGGCCTTCCTACTCTTATGAATATTATCTTTCTAGCAGATAATCATATTTTATATATAAATATATGTAGGTTTCCCATCAGCTGCAGCTATTTTCATGTTAAAAAAAATTTCAGTTGGCCCCATAGTTTTTACCAAGACCACATTTTCCAAAATACAGTCTGTAAAACACTAGCTCCCGAGAATGTTACTCATTTAAGGAATCTATGATCAAATAAGTGGAGGATAAGCCCTTGTGTTAAAAATAAAAGTTTTTAAAATATTTATTTGTATTTTTTACTGTAGCTTTTTAAAAAACATTTTAACATGCTAATGAATATTGGGAGTCACTTAGAGGATGTTTTGCAGAATTTCCATTCTTATTTTACATTTTAAGCCTTATATCTGAGAACATTTCATGGAACTGGTGTTTTGAGAAACGTCTTTGACTAGATGCTGAACTAAAGAAACATGATAGCTACTTTTCCTAGAAGCAGCCTCTGTACATGAATTTGCTACATGCAAACCTTTTAAGAGCAAGAAAAAAAAATTGTGAATGGCTAATTCCTTCACTAATCCTCTCAGAAGCTTCCAGAGTCTTCCAGAGAATAATGATCATCCTTGAAATATTGGGAGTTGAAATAAGATATAAACAACTGTAAAGAATTCTGGGCAGAATAATTTCTCAGAGACCAGTTCTCTGGGAAGATTGGTTGCATCCAAGCCCTTCTGTGGGTGAATCAATGATTTAGAAAGGGACATACTCAAAAATATTCACTTAGACTGTAAAGACTAGGGCCTATCCAAATTAGAGGTGAAATAGACACCTTGGTCTAAGTCTTTTATTTTGGAAAGAAAGTGAAAGTGAAGTCGCTCAGTCGTGGCCGACTCTTGCGACCCCATGGACTGTAGCCTTCCAGGCTCCTCCATCCATGGGATTCTCCAGGCAAGAATACTGGAGTGGGTTGCCATTTCCTTCTCCAAGGGATCTTCCCTGATCCAGGGATCGAACCCCGGTCTCCCGCATTGCAGGCAGATGCTTTAACCTCTCAGCCTAATCCCAGAGAGGTTGGGTGGCATGCTCTAGGTCACAGTGGGGAAAANTCCATGGGATTCTCCAGGCAAGAATACTGGAGTGGGTTGCCATTTCCTTCTCCAAGGGATCTTCCCTGATCCAGGGATCGAACCCCGGTCTCCCGCATTGCAGGCAGATGCTTTAACCTCTCAGCCTAATCCCAGAGAGGTTGGGTGGCATGCTCTAGGTCACAGTGGGGAAAACTGTAATTAAAACAAGGCCTCATGAGTCTCAGTTTAGATTTTTTTTTCTTGTAGGATGTCCCCCACCTTTATTTGGTAAGGCAATACTGGAGCACAGTATCTTGGGGAAAAATACTATAAGGAAGATATTCTTTAGACACAGGAGCAAAAATTTCTCATTCTGGACCTGTAGTTCTTAAACTATAGGGAGTAATGAATTTGTTAAAGTGGGTGTTTAAACATCCCACCATTCACTGATTCTAGAGAGACAGAGTTGGAAAGGTGGGACCAGCCATGTGCTTTTTTAACAGTACGCACAGGGCTCTAAAGCAGGTGTTCTGAAAAGCGTGGTTTGAGAAACACATCTGACTGGTTGCCAGTTTGGTTTAACATTAAATCCTAAGTCATCTGACTTGGCATACTCTATACAACATTCACGTATTAAAGCCACAGTTAATTCAAAAGAAAAAGTAGAATATGAGAAATCCATTGCGAGAACTCCAGTATATATATAAATTATCCTGGATTATCATCTTACTGGGGTTGTTACAGCGTGGTTTACCAAATGTGTGTATCCTTCACTTTTCAGACTTGGAGGTTCAAAGCTAAATAAACAGACTCCTTGTTTTCTGAATACATTTAAGGGGGAAGGGTGCAAAGAGAAAGGGTGCTTTATCTATTGCTAAGAGAAAGCCTGATAAAAGAAATCTCAGCTGCCTTGTCGGGCATGAATTTGTTCTTAGAAACCCACATCTTGAAGTATTTAAATGTAAATAAATCAGAAGAAGATAGATTATATTATCTTTTGTGTACACTTGGGTTTTAAAAGTGAAAGAAAAATTAGGTGGTAAAGTGGTTCTGAGGTTTTCCGAAAGTAGTTAGAATTGCCATGATAAGTAGCTGTATTTCAGGTGCAGTAATGAAACCAACCAAGAGTGGAAAACAAGCAACTGTCCCTTAGACCCCCCATTTCCTCAGAATACACATTTCTCTGCCCCCAGGCATCTAACACTTCTTCTTCAGCTCTGTACAGACAGAAGAGCAAGGAGGAAAGGCTGTGTCTCAGAAATGCTGCTCCAAGAGACTTGGTATTTAAGGCTTGTGCTTCAAATCTAAGCCCACAACACATTCCACTGTGGGAAGCCCGGGGCAGGGGAGGGGGGCAGATTACTGAGGGGCAAACACAACAATATTAGCAAACATATAAACATGTTAAATCAGAGAGAAAGGAAACAATATTAATTATTTTTGTATATTCCACAGGAAGACCTCTCTCTCCTCCCTTTTTCCCTCTTCGCCCCCACCCCTTTGCACCTCTTTAACTCATCTGTTCAGGAAATAGAACTATCAAGTTCCATTATCTTCCTCTCTCTTCTCTGCTTTTGGAGGTATCATGTATCTATCAGGATAATACATCCAGGTGGCATCCCATTTTCATTTCCCTCCTTTCCTGAGAGTGACAAAGCAAGGCTTATTAAACCTATTGTCAGTTTGGGAACTGTCTGTTTGGTCACCCAAAGTTGAAGGGTGGCTTTGCTCATGAGCTGACTTCATGCTGATTATCTTCCACTCCCCACCCACCTCAAGATTCTGTCTTCTCTTTGTTTTGGTCTCCGTACTCTGGGAAGCTGACCTTCTTAGGTTTACTACATCATTGAGCTCCCTTGCCCTCAGACTTCTGGTTGGATTTGGCCAACGAGAGGGTCCACAAAAAAATGGAATGCAGGAGGAAAGTGAGGTCATAATATTTATTCACTAGCTTCCTTCTTGCTAAGCCAGCAGATATTGACTCCATAGCTCCATAGATCTCACTGCGTGGCTTCTCTTTAGAGCCGCTTTCTCTAGGTTCTGGCAGCTACTCCCTTTCTCGCCTCTTCAGATCTACTGTTGACAGTCCCAGAGTACTACATTCTCCCTTTAGGGATTGGTTTTTTCCAAACTCTCCCACACCCTGTTGGAATGTGCCGTCTCTTTCCTGCAAAGATCCTGGATGGTGCAGCATTAAACTTACAAATTATATTCCAGCTTTTACTGAAGTGAGAACTGACATTTAAAAGCTTAACTTTCTGTTTACCACTGTATACTTAGCAAGGAACATGGTTCCTGGCACATAGATACTGCTCACTGCTTATTTATTAAAGGAATAAACAAAAGAATTGCGTGTTTAGATAGAAATATAACGATGGAAAACCTTTACATGTAATTTTTTGTGCTCCCTTGCTGCAGATTTATTCTGTTGCTTTGACAATGCATGGGCAGGTGTAGCTTATTTTTCCTCAAGAAAGTATGAGCCACTTCCCAACAGAAAAAAGAAATAGAAAATAAGACTTATTCAGTCACATTCATGGCAACTGCCTATTCGGTTTCCACATTTTGACTTGAGCCAGGATTTGATTCTTCCCTCTTGGATGGATATATTAATGAAACAGAGCCACTGTTTGGTGTACCCATATACTTTATAGAGGAGTGGAGGGTTCATAAGCTAGAACATGAGTCAGAGAGGGTGTCCAGTTTCCCTCTTGTACTTGCCCCCTGACCACATTTGGTTGGCTAGCCAGACTAGAACTCCAAAATGGAGATCTAGTTACTTTATTCTTACAGGCCCTTCACAGTTAAGAATACCAGTTAGAGACCTATTCTTTTTACTCATGTGCCTCCTTTAGTGAGCTTCACATGGCTTAAAGTATCTGCAATCAGTCACAAGTGTTCAGAGTAGTCCTCTCAAGAAAAAAAGTCAATGAGAAAATGTTGCCTCCTACAGTCAAGACAGCCTCTTAGGTGTTAACTCCGAGGAGAACACAGAATGCTTCCAAAGACCTTATAATGAGGCTTAATCAACTATATTTTCATTTTTAAGACCAAACATGTCTGATCCAACACCACCAAGAACAAGGTGATAACTATTTTTCTCTAAACCTGATTATACCAACTAGATACATTATAATGTCCACACTTTAAGTACGGAGACACCCTGATATATATGCCATTATTTATTAAAACGAGATCTCAGATTATGAACAAAATTGACTGAATTGTTCTTCAGCATGGGGAGTAACAGAAAGCACTATAGAACTCAGGATAAAATGTTTAGGCTCTTTCAGTAATGAAAATTAAGGATATGAAGTCACACAGAATCAACCAAGGAGCAATACATTCTCAAAAACTAAATTATGGGCTTCCATTTCCAGCGCTCTTAACCGGCCATGTTGCAGAGACTAAATGTTCTTTTTAAAATACTTATTCTAAAATTGGAAATCAATTCAGCACGTTTGTGCAGTGACCCTTGCAACTGCAGTAACTGGACAAGAAAATACATCAGAAAGGACAGTCACATATCTTGCATCAAATTCACAGTCCTTTCTAGACCAAGCAAAAATGACTCTATGTCTTTTACTTGGTTCATTTAAAAAATGAATCTAAGAAAAGAATAAAAGATAAGATTTGAATAAAGATTTGATAAAGATAATTCCTTCACACAAATGTCTCCCTCTTTGTTTCATATTTAGGGATTCCCTGGTGGCTCAGAGGTTAAAGTGTCTGCCTATAATGCAGGAGACCTGGGTTCTATCCCTGGGTCGGGAAGATCCCCTGGAGAAGGAAATGGCAACCCACTCCAGTATTTGTCTATTAGGAATACAAAATAGCCCTNCCCTCTTTGTTTCATATTTAGGGATTCCCTGGTGGCTCAGAGGTTAAAGTGTCTGCCTATAATGCAGGAGACCTGGGTTCTATCCCTGGGTCGGGAAGATCCCCTGGAGAAGGAAATGGCAACCCACTCCAGTATTTGTCTATTAGGAATACAAAATAGCCCTCTCAAGTTGAAAATCTTCCCTCTGGACTAGTAAAAAAAGAACCAGCTGAGACATATGACATCTACATCCTGGTTACTGTGGTAGGACTCTAAAATGCTAGAACTTCTTTGCCTCTTTTTTTTCCCACTAGAAAAATATTCAAACAACTTTTAAGGACCCAATCACCATGAAGGGTAAGTTTTGAGAATACATAGTCAGTGTCAGTTATAAAAGAGAAATGGAAGACTGGTAATAATAATATAAGTTACTTGTAATGATTTTATAGTTAATTGTAATAATTTAATACTTAGAAGCAAATCGTTCAGATTTATGATTTCATTGGATATTCAGAACAACCCAAATGAGGTGAGCAAAGTCAGAATAAAACCTGAGTCAGAGAGAGATGGAGACATCTCTTCTACAAAGTGGCTGAACCAGGACATGTACCTGGGTTTTCTGGATCCAAGTCCAAGACCCCTCCCACTCTACTACTCTGTCGCCATGGAATGGAAGACATACTTCAATTAATGAACTTATACTTTGTAGTAGACATTGCTAGAGTATGTTAGAATACTGTAGATGCCTCCTTCTTGATGTTACCTCAAATTCCTGACAAGTACCTTGCAGGCCCATCATAGCAGCCTAGTATATACAAATGAAGCTAAAATAAATTGTGACACGGCTAGTGGATTTTGGATATTCAAAAATCTTCATCTACATCATACCTGAATAAAACTATCATATATAAATTTCTCTTTGATACAGCCAGACTTTCCTTTCAGTAACCAGTTCCCCCTTTTATCTCCTATTGTGTGATTCTAAAATAGCTGTACCCTTTTAGGTGTCTGAAGGTTTCGACTGCTTTCTGCATTCAAGTCAAATACTTCTGCAAAAAATATTTCTGATATTTGTAAGCATTCTATTCTTTTTCTTAGAATCCATGGTAATATCTGATGCCTGCATCTACCAGGGTGATCAAAGAAATGATTATGCTAGGGCTTCATTACAACCAACTGAGAGAATCACTCTTTCCAAGTGTCCCTGCTGGACATTTATGCTCAGGTCATGCCCTACAGGGATTGATAAGCACAACACATGATCTTGAGCTCCTGTTGGCTACAGACTAGAGACTCTTCAAGGGGAGAAACCTGAAGACCTCGAGGCTTTTGGAAATGAATCTGTTTCTTACTTGCATCTGAAACACCTTTTGAGCTGATAACTCCTTGGAAAATAAAGGAAACCATATTGCATGAAAATGTAGGTTTTAATGTCACACATCACACTTTCAAATTTAGGTTTCCAGATATGGGGAAAAAAAATCAGTGTGCATGGCATGAACAAAAAAGTGGAGGGAATAATTATCTCCTGGCATTATCTATTCCAGATCCTATCCCAAAATGAATGTTCTGGTGAAATGCATTTATTCACATTGGGATGAACCTTAGGATATAACCCTAAGTTAATTTTCTTTTCAAAGAAAATTTCGTTAAAATAGATAAAGGCTTTGTTTCAAAGAGAGAAAATCAGAACTAATGCATTTTGCCCAGGTTTGAGCATTTCATTTGGCTTCTTGAAAAGCTTAATGTTTAAAGTGGCATTTTCAAGATACAATAATACTGACAAAGGAATATCTGATAGGATGATGGAATAACACCATGATAAATCAACTGAGAATGAGACAAATCACCCAAGTGGGGAAAAAGGCTTCTCTGTTGACATAGAATCAACATTTACCATGGTTTCAACACAGGTAATTGTGAGTAGATATAGCTTATGTTTTTATCTGAAGTGAGGATTTTCAAAATTTATGTTTTGACGAGATCTGACCCAAGTCTCTGAGGATCTCATAGATAGAATGCAATTGGCAGCTCTGACTCATGACTTTGTTTATACACTATGCTTCAGCACATCAGAAAAGCTTTTTTTTTTTTTTTTGGATAGTTTCTAAGAATGGCTCTCAATTACAGAGTCTAAGTCTGAATCATTTCTGGCTCCCTTTTCTAGCATACATCCATCTTCCTTCCTTGTATATATGCCCATTATGACATCTTTCAGAGCCCATTAGGGATATGGAATAGACATGAAATATTTTACTGACTTGAAAGTATGCAGGAAAAATTTCCTCCAATAAGAAAAATTGTGCATATACACTTTTTTTTTCCCCATGCAAGTACATGGCATCAAAGAAAACAGAGAAATGCGCTATTATTTCTTACAGCTTCTAGAAAAGCCATTCCCTTTTTCTCAACAGCCCGTATTTGACTTTTGCTTGTATTCTTGTGGTCAGATTCTGCCCTTTTGTCTTCTTATTAATCATCGTTATTGTTATTTTCAATATCATTGTCTTCATTGTCACCATGTTTATTGTTATCATAGTCAGTTTGGTTTGGGCATTTACAGGGAGTCTATCACTATTCCAGATACAATCACATTTCTTAATTACCTTTCATATCTATCTACTATATAAACTTTCTCATTGATATATTGCTAATCAGCTATAGTAAGTACTATTGATTTCCTAGTCTCCTTATTGCTACAAGTTCCTTATTATCTCTTTTATTTCTTTCTCCTCAACTCAGCTAAAATCATCTTTGCTAGCCACTAGAACCACTGGTGGGTTCCTCAGAAGTTCCCACCCCTTGCCAATATCTGATAGTAACCTATATCTGATAGTAACCTATAATGGAATATAATCTGCAAAAAAACCTGAATCACTATGCTGTACACCTGTGAGTGAATTATACTTCATTTCTTAAAAATGTTCCCTCCGCCCTCATCTTCTACTACAATTTATTGTAAGCACTAATTTTCAAAAATTGATCTGCATTTTCCTTTCTTTCTTGGTCCTTATTTCCTCATTCTGGAGAAAAGGAGAGTTTCTTTTCATATATATATATATATAAAATAAGGTGTGGTATGGGGATGGGTTGATAAATCATAACTACACAATAGAACTATATTAGACATATAAAGTTCCATGGGAACACTAATGAAGGAAGATCACGTCTGTCTAAAATAGTGGGGAATGTTTTACATCCAGGAAATACCAAAATCCTCAAAGTAAAGAGAATTGTGGGAGCTGTTCTATAATTGTTCTGATATAAACGGTCCATGTAAGTAACATTTAGGAAAGAGTATCAGGGTTCATTGAAGTGAGAGTTAAAGGGAAAGGGAGAGAAAAGTCAGTAAAGTTCATTAATGTTAAGAGTCCTAAGTGATATTCACCTATTTCCCTTTGATAAGTCTTTGAAACATCCTGTACTTGGGTCTTTAGGACAGATCTCAAAAACATGCCCATGCTTTGCTATACTTGCTATTCTCATTTATTTATTCTTTAGAATCATGAGAAATGTAATTTCCAAAGAGTGACATCCCCCCAAAAAACAGAAAAAAACTGTGTGGAAATTATTGCTTATTCTATGTGGTCACTTAAAGTAGATGCAAAGAACTGACTCACTAGAAAAGATCCTGATGCTGGGAAAGATTGAAGGTGGGAGGAGAAGGGGACGACAGAGGATGAGATGGTTGGATGGCATCACTGACTCAATGGACATGAGTTTGAGCAAGCTCCGAGAGTTGGTGATGGACAGGGAAGCTTGGTGTGCTGCAGTCCATGTGGTCGCAGAGTCGGTCATGGCTGAGCAACTGAACTGAACTGAAAGTAGTACTAACAACATGGGTGTTTGTTTTATTACTCTTTATACTTTACTTCCCTTTAAAAAATTATTTCTGGAAAATAATGTTAATAACTGCTATTAAACAGGATTCTCATAAACTTGAAACAATTCCATCTCTGGTCCTTCTCTATGAAACTTTCCATGAATAGCTTAATAGAAAATCATCTTTCCTTTTGTTGGAATCCTGTAGTATTTTATCTGTACTTCCTAATGTTACTTAACTATTAACTAGTTATCGCTAGTACTATGTATTATATTATTATACATGTATTTATGTAACATCTGCACTCTCCACTGAAATTTTTTGGGGTAGCACCCAAACCTGTTACATCTCTCAAGTTTTCAAAGCATGCAGTGGTTAGTTTCTTGTGTGTAGTTCAGATTAAAAAGTTATTAGATGGCTCAGTGAATAAATGTATGAGTGAGCAGTCTCATTGACAAAGCTGATTCTCAACTAGTTACTCATAGGATTTTATTTCAAATATTGACTTCCACTAACCATAAAATTAATATGAAATGGGGTGAACATGAAAATTTTTAGGAAAATTGAGCTTTGAACTAAGTTCTGTTGTCTCTTTTTTATATTTAATCTATAAATCAAAATATGTGTTTTGTCAAAAATCTGATATGTTTCTTTAAGTAATGTGGCCTTCACTGGGTATATTCAGAGGTGCAATATTTTTAAAAGAAGGAATTTAGAATTTAGTTTTCATGCTCATATTTGCCAATAATAAAAATTAATCAACCCTCAAGGAAAGCAATCCAATTAAATAGTTAATAAGCAAAACCAAAGCAATGCATGAATTATGACATAATACCTAGACTATTATAAGTTTATCCTTTTATAAAATATTATAAATATTTCACACAGCATTATTTTAAGTTAAATTACAAAATAAAATGCACTTATTTAAAATATGTTTTAAAATTAAAACATCAAAGCAATTCAATAAATAACTGGTTCTTTCTTATTTCAGTATTTTTCTGATTCAGAATAAAAATTAATCAAATATATCAAAAGTAATTTTTGCAGACTATTAATTACATTTTTGTAATGCTAAACATACAAAAACACCAAAGTTTTTGGTTTATTTCTAATAGAACAAAGTATACACCATCTTTGACATATGCACTTTATAATTCTATGATCTTCTTTGTTAATTTCTGATAAATAATTTCAAATAAACAATGAGAATACTTAAACACGAGGACCCAATAGTTTGTATATATTCAATTAGAGCCTTTTCTTACAAGGTTTAAAAATGAGGGCTTGAAAGTATATATAATGGCATGTTATACATTGAATTTTAAACTCATTTTAGGAGTAGGTATTTAAAACCCAAACCAAAGACCTTGGTGTAATCGTTCATATAAATCAAGTCCATCATTTGCTCTTATATTCTCTTCTGGTCACACTCCCACTCAAGATAACATAGGGAATGTGGCAATAATCTCAGATTTTAGTTTTCCTTGTGGAACATAACACAAATGAGGAAAGTTTTTGCAAGTTTATGTGTTTGTGTGCAAACAACACATAAAATTTAAGCTATTAAATCAACTAGTTCGAAAGAATGGGAAAATGAAATGAATACTGTGCTTTTTGTTTTCATTTCATAATAAAAAGTCCTGAAAACTTGTTTTCAGTGTATTCAAGCATCTGGACTTCCAATAGACTTAATAAACATAAGTTTAAGTGGAACCTACCTTTAAAATTTGGCCTGATTCTTGCATCATATCCTGATGTCCTTCCCATTAATTTGTCCAAGAAATCTGAAGGAGATAGGGTCTGTGAAGGTTGTTTTCCAGACCTGGAGTCATGGTCTTTGCAGAAAGCCGCCCTAAACACATCATTAACTCTTTTAGCAACAATTCCATTCTTATCACCTGAGAACTAATGTTCACAGAATGTTTGACATCGTGTTTTATAAATATATTTGATATGTTAATAAGAAAAAAATTATAAACTTTTTGGTCAACTTTCTAACTTGTATATGGTCTTGAGGTAACTTTAAGTGATAAAGGGTATAAATCCTGAGTCATATTTCCTAAGTTACCAAACTTTGCCATAAGATGTTTAAGATGACACAGCATGCATAGCTTTAGGTTAGGTTTTATGGATATATAAAGCTCTTTCTAGTGTCATCAGGGAAATGATGATAATTTCTAAAATTTATGTGATTGTCTCATTTCCCCCACGATTTTCAAAATATTCAGCATTTCAGCCCTTAATGTAAGTCCTCTACATGTATATAAGATGGGCAGAACAAAGTAAACCATGGACTAATTATCCCATTGCTTATTTTCTCACCTGCTAGATTCTGTTCCAACTTTCAGCTATTTTCAATGTGTTGTCTAAAAGAAAATCTTCACTTGTAAATTTAACTTCGTTCTAAAATAGGTCAACAATGAGCACATCTGTACTTCTATTTTATCATTGTTATTTATATATTAGCATTTAAATTGCTGACTTTCTAGTAAAGTGTTCATGAAAAAGAACTTCTAAATCAGTTTGTCTTTTGCATTGTTAAGACACTAAATGGTAATTGGACAACTTCTCAGGTTTTTATTTTCCTTAAAAGGCGTATAAAAAGAGCATATTTGGTTTGTAATGAAATGAATTCTTTCACAATACATAGTTGTTGACTGAATGTTGATTTCTTCCACAAAGTGTATATTTTCAAGCTTTATTTTCAATAGTTTAACAAATAATCTTGTTAATTCTTATCACTAAGAAAATACCACATTCTTGACAGTTTTTCAAAGAAGTAATATTAAATATAAGTGCAAAGATGATACAAACATTTGGTAAAAGTTAAAATTGATACAATCACCTAGAAATACTCACATTCCCATAAGCAGATTCATCTGATTAATCAAGTATTATTTGATTATAATGGTGATGGTGGTGGTGATGAAGATGATGATGATGATGATTCTAATAAAACCCAGCCTACGATTTTTCTTAATCATAGTAGGAGGTGTGAACCTGAAAGGAACATAGAGGGTTTTCCCAGTACTCATAGCATTATTGCTATATGTTCCATTTCTCTTGGTTCTGTGAAAAAATACCATAAAATTTGGTGAAAATTAAATGAAGAGTCCTATACTTTGTTGTACGAACATCTCTTATCTCAATCTTGTCTTAGAACCTCTTAGCTATTAGGATGGCTAGTTCACTTACTGCTAATAATCTGATATTTTGAGGTATCTATTGATTAAATGATTTATAAATTAAGTAGAAAATGCAAGCATGCAAATAATGATTTCTTGCTTATTTTAATTATGCATAGTCCATTTCTCATGCATGGATAAATACAAAGATGTCATATTAATTTAGTTTTGATAGGCAATAACATTTCTAAATTTATTGAACAGTAGACTACAGTGATAGCATGAGTTTTTAAATGTTTTTGATGTTTCAAGAAATTTCCTGAATTGTAGTTCTCATAGTATGCATCTAGTTATTGAAATACAATAGAAGTCCCAAGTTGGCTAAGAATTTGGGTTCTTTTATATTTTATATAAAATGAGCATGCTCCTAGCAAATTAATTCAATCAATTGCACCATATGAAAAGCATTGCATTCAATAATCCCTTTAAATGACTTGCAGAAGAATTTGAAAACAAAAAAAAATCACCATTATATAGAAATATAAAGAGCATGCAACTCATCAGAGTATCTTAATATCACATTGGCTGTGAAAAAGCATTCAAGTGCATAAAGTAGGATTATGCATCATAAAACTTGCCTTTGTGAAAATTTACCACCTTCCCACCATAATTAAGCTTTTTAAAAGAACAAAAGAACTCCAACTCTCCTTTATAAAATTAGCATAATATAGTCCAGGACATAGAAAAATAGATAAAAATGACATGACACGTTCTCTTTCAAACAGTTTTCATGTGGAAAATATCAGCATGCAAAGTCGTTTCACCTACCTGAAGTGGTTTGTCTCTAAGAAAAATGCAAACAAGGTTGTCAAAATGTTCACTAGCTGCCGGTTCATTCCTGTATCTGTGATGCTTGTGGAAAATATTCCCGAAATGATTCCAGAAAGAAGCTAGGACAAAGTATCTATTTATTGTCCAGACTCAAAATTTGGCAGGAGTCTAGTTTCCTTGAAAATCAAAAAGAGATTTGGGTTTGTACAGTTTGCTGAGAGAAAACAAAAAGTGCCAGTACTAGGCATCATGGTCAGGTCAAACGGGGGCTTAGGACCATCAGTTAACCCAGGAGAGACAAAGCCTTAGAACTGATGGATCCCCAGCTGCTTTCCTTGAATAATAAAAATGCTGCTACCTTAATCACATCACCATGCAAAGGGGGCTGGTGACAATGCCATGCTGGAAGTCGGTTGCAGTGGCTTTTGTTTTATGTCCTTTCTATTTAGCGAATCTCTTTTCTCTAGAAAATGTTCTCTTTTTAAAAGAAGTTGTAAATGACGGATAAGAAAGGACTCTGCGTGCTAGAGTGGGTAGGAAGAAGAGGGCAAAATTGCTGAGATCCTGTGCTGGAATGAGGGCTACAGAAAGAGACGGAGACGTGATCTTACCCAGCCGATAAATTTCAGCACTCGGACAGCTCCTAGCTCTGAAGTGCGCATGTTTCCTTTTTCAGTCGCTTGGGGCGGGGGTCGGGGAGAGGCATTCCAGAGCGGACATGCCTGCTATTTGAAGGCAAGGAGTGACTGGCTGTTCAGCGAAGGGTTGCTGAAGGGGTGCGGTGATGACCAGAGAGGAGCAGAGGTCAGGATAGATGGAGAGGGTGAAGGAGGCTACGGTCTGAGCTGGAAATGCGAGTCTGTTGGTGGGTGGGCGGGACGGGAGTTTGAAGCTGAAAGAAGAAGGGAATACGATCTAGGTGTGGGAAAAGAAAATTGAGCGAAGCAGAGAACAGAATCGATAGTACTGAAATTACAGTAGGGGAGTGGGTAGTCTACTCCTTATCAGTGGAACCTAGAGGCAATAGAGGAATCCTGTGCTGAAAAGGAGGGAACATTTCCTTGGCATAGAGAAACCCATATGCAGAAAATGATTCTTGAGGATCGATAATTTAATTTAGAAGCCCTTTATACCTTCCTCGCCCCTTGAGTGTTTTCATTTGATTTTAGCTGCCTGTTCCCAAAGAATCTCTCTACTTCTTTACTAGGGAAAGCCCCTTCGCTGAGCTTTCTTTAGCGGCTCAAAATCCTTGGGCATCCTCTTCAAGTCACGGATTTGTAATAAAGAAAAAATAAAATATTCCGGCAGGGGGCAGTAGCAATCTTTTCCTGCCCTGGTTAAAGGTTAGAGTAGGGCTCCCAGTAAGAGCTGGAGCAAGGAAGGGTGAGACTGCAGGTTGAGTTTATTCTGCCCATTACAGATGTTAATCACCAGGGATGAGTCATGTAATAAAGTGTAAATGTTCTCCTAAATTGGCTAAAGAAACAGAAAATAGTGCAAGTTTATAAATCCTGTACAAAAAGCATGACAGGTAACCTTGCTATTTCAAATTAAACTTACAAATATTATTAATAAAAAAGAAGAAGGATAAATAGTTCAATGTAAGTAAGTATCAACTTCTGGCAAGGGGAGATGAAAAATTCATGTTCTGCCATGAGCTGGGTGAGTAACCTGCTGTTTGTCTGCAAAATATACTTTGTCCATCTCCTTGGCACTTCACTGCAGGTCTTATTTTAAAACAAAATAAAATGATTAATTTTTATTCCATAAATGACTAATATGTGCATGGATAAGGTTAAATATCATAGCAGAGTAACAAGGAATTCTGTGATTTTTAAAAAGGAAATTCTGAGAAAAAAATGCATGTTCTTTTTACCTTCTAATCTTAACAAATCACTTGATGGCCTTATTGAAATGCATATTCTGATCTGCTAGGTCTGAGGTGGTGCCTGAGATTCTGCATTTCTAACAAGTTCCTAGCTTTTGTTGATGGTGCTGGCCCCACTGATCACACTTTGAGTGGCAATGTTATGTATGCCCTTTTATCAGATTTCTATCTCACCAAGACAGTGAGAATATAGGACCTTTCTTTAGATGAAAAGCAACAGTGCGCAAGCATTCTGTTTACATACAAAATCAGTTCTTTGAAAGTGTTTCCTTAACTCACAAAGCCCAGAAAAAGTGATTCAATTTAAAAGAAAAACAGTCTAGTGTAAAGTGAGACATCCCTGGACTGCAGTTTGAATCTGTTCACTTCCAAATTCATCCACATGGAAACTCTAGACCTGATTTTATCCCTGCAGTCCTGACCCAAAAAATAAATTCAGTTCCTGGAAATATATTTCTTCAGTTGGTGCTATGGAAAAATCATACAAGATTTTTTTGTGCTCAAGATTCTTTCCAAGAGCGAAACGATATATGTAAAAGTATAGGGAAATTATTTGTCCAGAATTTTTTTGAGGTTGTAATGATGCTTCAAGTAATAAAGTCTTTGCCAGTCATTTCTTTCAATGTTAGTAACCGAGAGTAGGGTGAGTAGGGAAACCTGTGACAAAGGGAGACTCTGGCAGGCAGCATGAAATCAAAGTATATATTATTTTGGAGTTGGAGAGAACTTTAGAGAAGACCTAATGTAACCTCCTCATTATACTTCTCAGCTCTCCTCAATTTGGATTCCAGCTCTGTCAATCTATAGAAACAGCTCTCCCTGAGTTTGCCAATGAATTCCTTGTAACTAAGGCCGAAGGATATTTTTTCTGTTGTCATCTTACTTGACATTTCCATGGCACTTAACATCTTTTTTCCCTTCTTTTATTTAAATTTATTTTTGTTTTACTGTGGAAAGAGCTCTTTACTTGAAATTTACTCTCTCAACAGATTTTTTAGTGTAAAGTACAATGTTCTTAACTATAGTCTCAGAACTGTACAGTGCATCTCTAGAACTTACTCATCTTACATCACTGAAACTATGCCCAGTGGTTAGCAGCTCCTCATTTCTCCCTGTCCTCCACCCCTAGCAGCCACCATTCTGTTCTCTTCAAGGGCTTTCTTCTCTAGACCCTGTGACACAGTACACTCCTGGCTTGCCTAGTGTATTGTCTCCTTGGCAGGCGTTTCCTCATCCTCCTGGGTTATATTAGTTGGATTTTCTAAAGTTTGTATTCTAGGTCCTCTCATCTTCTTATTCTACACTCTACTAGACAATACTATATACATCTATGACTTGCATTTTCCTTTTATGCAGATGGCACACAAATATGTATTTCTATGCAGACCTACACATCCAGCTTCTTCCTAATCAATTCCCATTGAATGTCTCAAAGGTTCCATAAAGTCCACATGTCCAAACCAAGGTTTTAATACTTCCTTCAAATCCTGTTTCTGTTCTGCTGCTCCTGTTTCATTATCACCAAACAAAAGCCAAGGCATCAACTCTAAGACTCTCTCTCCATCATCTACCATATTCAGTCTTTACCTAGCCCTACTGATTTTCTCTCAAATATTTACCAATCTGACCACTTCTTTCCATCTCAGCCTCATGACCCTAGTTGAGCTATCCTATCTCTTGCTTGGATTGCAGCAATAGTTACCTTACTTCTCTACCCACACCAACAGCAGATCCTCCACCACCTCATTATTACACTGCAGCCAAAACGATTATTCAGAAATCAAAATCTGATTATGTCATGCCCTCTGATTAATATGATGACTCTCTATTGATATTTGGGTAGAACAAGAAAAGTACTTAACGTGATCTGAAAGTGCCACATGGTCTGGCCCATGCCTACATTGTCCTTCATCTTATTCCTTCTCTTCTAACCATATTGGCCTTTTTTTAGTCCCTCACACTTGCCATTTTGCTTAATCCCAGAGAGTGTGCATGCCTCTCATTTTGTCTTTTTTGCATATCTTATTTCTCAAATCTCTTTTCAAATGTCATTTCCTCAAGAAGGGCTTTCCTAACCTGCATGACTCTGTCAACTCTCCCTATTACAGATTTCTTTACTACTCAGCAACTTTGATTCAAAGAGCTTGTCACCATTGCATGTATACATGTGTACAATTATTGCTTAGATAATTAACTATGTGGGGCTTCCCTGATAGCTCAGTTGGTATAGAATCTGTCTGTAATGCAGGAGACCCCAGTTCAATTCCTGGGTCAGGAAGGTCCGCTGGAGAAGGAATAGGCTACCCTCTCCAATATTCTTGGGTTTCCCCTATGGCTCAGCTGATAAAAAACCTGCCTGCAATGTGGGAGACCTGGGTTCGATCCCTGGGTTAGGAAGATCCCCTGGAGAAGGGAAAGGCTACCCACTCCAGTATTCTGGGCTGGAGAATTCCATGGACTTGTATAGTCCATGGGGTCACAAAGAGTCAGACACAACTGAGCAACTTTCATTTTTTCAATGAGCTTTGTAATGGATGGGGGAGGGGAGGGCCTCTGGTTTTTTCTACCATAGTATATCCATCCATTCAATGTTCATGACAGGAATCATAAGGGTATCGATGGTGATTAGAATGTAGTTTTTTGAATGCACCCAGAAGTGCTGTTTAAAAAAACCAATATACTTAAATATGTATCGTTCTGTCAAAAATTACTTATTAGGGGATTAACAAGTTGAGAACTATAATTATTTGAAAGAAGAGCCAGCTCAGTGGCGTGGGGGCCTATAGCATGAAATGAAAATACAAGTAGGAGACTATGAACCGGATGTCCTTAGTTCAGGTGCCACCTCTAACACTGATGAGTTATATGACCTTAGGCAAGTCATTTAATTCCACTGAGCGTCACTGTCATAATATATAAAATATGGATGATACTATTGCTATATAAAATATATACTACTCTTGAAAGTCTTCTGAAATCATAGCTGACTGTGTGTTTTGGGTTCTTAATCTCAGTTCTTAGCATCTATTGACTGCTAAAATTCATGTTTTCACTCTGTCCCTTGGACAATTCTACTTTCAAGGAAAGTAAGTCTCTGGAGTTTGAAAAAGGTCATATTTGCAATGCAATGGAATCCTGAAGTCAAATCCACCTGTGGTTCTAATTCACTAAATCACAGCTGGTTAAGGCATGTGGCACCCTCATTTTGTACTCATCAGAGAAATGAGAAGATTCTGACCCATCCTATAACATCATAAGGATCAATACACAGTATTTGGTCTATATGATACTACCTGCTTAAAAATTCTAAATAGATGTAAACAAAGAGACGTTTCTTATGAACATCAGTATCATTTGAACATAAGTATTATTTACAGACATTGATAAATTTCTAACATACATAGTGCTTTGTAGCATACAAACATACATACCATGTGTAGGCAGAACAATGATTTCTCACTATTTTTTCCAGTGAGGAATTTGTTGTTGTTGTTCATTCCCTCAGTTGTGTCTGACTCTGTGACCCCATGGACTGCAGCATGCTGGGCTTCCCTGTAAAGCTCATGTAAGTTGATCAATTCTCCCAAGTCCACATGACTGTTAAGTGACAAAGTCATCCTTTCTATATTCCCTATCCAGGGAATGGACTTATTTATTATCATATGTATGACTGATATTTTTCAAGTCACTGAGAAGCTACTATATACCCAACTATTTTAAAATTGTGTTTATAATTCCACTGAAGCAGTGCCCCTTTCTTGATAGAATTTTGGTCTCCATTAAATTCATACACACAAATGTCAAATGAAAAACCCATTATTAAGAGTCTCAAAGTCTGTTTCCTTAGGAAAAGAGTTGAAAGATTTCTAATAGATCAATATCCTGCATCATTGTCTCATGAACTCTTACAGGTCTTCGTGAAAAGACATGGCCCTTTTCAAACATGAGCATCCTGTCTTCCCTTGAAAGGATGAAGTAGTGATTAAGCAAGGAATCATTAATTTATAATTGACACCAACTGAGAAGCAGAGGTTTGAGGTAAATTAGGGTAAGAAGTTGTTTTACCACATCTTTAGTGCTTAAGGATGCTTCCTCACAGAAAATGATAAAGCCAATTTCACTTTGATAAAATGCACCTTCTGAATTTTAGGAGAAATTCTTCTGCCTCCAGCAGACCTTCTCACTAGAGGGCCCTAGGTTAGAATAGATTTCTGAGTGAGAAAATCTTCTGACATGAGCCTGCATGGTTATTAGGATACTTATTAAAATGTATAGTTTGTGAGATCAATGATTAGTGATTGCCATTTTAAAAAAGTTGTCTTTATTTTGGCTGAGCTGGGTCTTAGTTGCTGTGCAGGTGTTTCTCTAGTTGCGGGGAGTGGGGGCTACTCTCTAGTTGTGGTGTGTGGACTTCTCATTGCAGAGGCTTCTCTTATTGTGGAGCACAGGCTTCAGTAGTATGGCATGTGGACTCAGTACTTTTGGCTCCTGGGCTCCAGAGGATGGGCTCAATAGTTGTGGCCCACAGGCTTAGATGCCCCGTGGCATGTGGGATCTTCCCAGACCAGGGATCAAACCTGTGTCTCCTGCATTGGCAGGAGAATTCTTTACTACTGAGCCACCAGGGAAGCTCCTGCCATTTTTTTGGGGGGGGGTGCTATATGTAATATCTCAGGGATCAGGTAGAGTGTCTGTCTCTTAAATCCTAGATCTCTAAGCTACCACTGCAGAGTCAACAACTGGCTTTCAACTCGCATGGCCCCTCACTGGCCCTTTATGTCCTTCATCTCCTTGCAGTGGTTATATTGGAAATAAAAGGCACACTGTAGAGACCATTGCATTGGGTTAAATAAATTGATAGGAGGGCTGGAATTTTAACAGGGAGGTAAAAAAATGAAGCATAGTTCCCACTGCTACTAGTTTTCAGGACTTTAAAACTATTTTTAATGTTCAACATTGTCTACAGAGCAAGGATGCCTAAAGAACTGATGTCACCCTACATTTATTCCTTTTAATTTTTAGAAATCCAGCTAAATTCTCTCTTCTTAATCTTGTGGTATGAATAAAGATGCTCTGCACACAGAGAGGCAAGCTTCAAGACCATGAAGTGTAAATGTGAAATCACTGCTCTTCTTGGTTCCATGCAGACAATTGGATGTCTGTCCAGAGCATTTCTGGATAAAATGACTTAGAAGTCAGAAAAATCATTTTATGATTGGAATTCTTCTGCTTATTAGTGCTCAATGTTTACAGACCACAAATGTGTCCAGCACTTGAAACAATTTCTATTTCCAGTGATGATTCATACAAATGATTGCTTCTCTGTTGGCTAATGTGAAAAATGCAGCATTTCTTTTCATAAACATGAAGAAGGCAAACAATAATTTGGAGGATAAATCAAATATAGTCCCTCTTGAATGTATTAGAAAGGTTCCTTCTTTGGTACAATTCTCAAAATGAAAATAATGAATAACAATAAGATTGACTGCTGCAGTATCACTTGTCTTAGACTTTCCTAGGTTTGGTTCTGCAACTGATGCAAAAACCACCTCGACATCACCTTAGTTATTATTATACTCTTGCGGAAATTTTCTTTTGGAGAGTTCTCAGGTTTTAACTTTTTATTATTGACTTGATGATGCTTGCCCCTGCCCATATAAAATGCCTCATCTAAGTTCACAGGAGACTGAAAAGAAGCTGATTTTGAAAGAGCGGATTATTTTCAGTTGGACAATAGCAAGAGTTTTACATTTGCAAGTAATTTAGCACTTAGTAGTTGAAATGGAGTTCCATTCATTATATTCAATGATGGCATTTTTATTATTGTTGTAAAGTGTAGTATAGATACTGACCGTAAAGAATATAGGTAATCAACAGTTCTGTCAATCAACCACTCAACAAATACTAATCAAGCATTTACTATATACAAAATACAGTGTATTTCTCTCAAGATGAGGCAAAGTAATACATTATTTTGGTCTTTTAGAGACTTATGATCTATATGTGAAGGTAAGAAAAATAAATACTATGGAATCAGGTCTCTAAGTCAGAATATCATCTGGGGAGATCAGTTTACTGATACCTAAGAGCTTCAAAATGTGGCATTCACCTATGGATTCTTCAGTTTAAACTTTGGTTATTAGCTTGGCTGGTTCACAAAATTAATCTTATCTGTGCCCCAAATATGTTAGGATGTGACATACTAACTATATATCATATAAACCTGACATATAATCCACATAGAATGAAAATGTTGCTCTCGGGCTGCCAAGTAACCCATGGACTGAGTGATGTGTAAGCTTCTTGTGTGCACTCTGCCTGGAAAATTTCATGATAAACAGGGATAAACAGGAAATTAGAGATATTAGAGGTATAGGATCTCTACCACATGGTTTAAGTGTGAAGAAGTTGAGTAGATCCTATCTCAAATGGACTGACAGAGACATCTCACGCTCTCAGACTACTCTTTTTCATGCTTTATTTCTAATCAACTCCACTGCTAATTAATAGGGCTTTCCAGCTGGCACAGTGGTAAAGAATCCACCTGCCAATGCAGGAGATGCAGGTTCAATCCCCAGATTGCGAAGATCCCCTGGAGGAGGAAATGGCAATTCATTCCAGTATTCTTGCCTGGGAAATCTCATGAACAGAGGAGCCTGGCGGGCTTCACTCCATGGGGTCACAAAGAGTTGGACGCGACTGAGCTCTCACTCATAGGCCTGTCTAATTAATACTTTCAGTTGCTTTTTGAAAATGGTATATTATGAAATATTACATTTTATTAAAATATATATGTGAAATATTTATAGAATATGCATAATGATGATAAAACAAATTTCTATGTAACCACATGTGGTGTGAGACAGAAAACCAAAACTTCTGAAGCCCCCTGAATGCTAATCTACGATCTCATCATATTCTTGCTTTGCTTTATTATCTAACATACACATACACACATATTGTGTAGTTTCTCATGTTTTGATGCATACATAAATTGAATGAGATTGTATTTTTCTGTGACTTATTTTGTTTGGTCCATATTATGTTATTGCACGTAGCAAGAAGTCATTCGTTTTCACACTGTATTGCTCTGTTCTCAGAGCATTTCACAATTTATTCATCCATTCTGCTGCTGATGGGTGGGCTTTTGGGTTGTTTCCAGGTTTTCTGCTATAATAAATACTGCTGTGTAATATTCTTCTTCACTTCTTCTCCCGTACATGTGCATATCTGGAGGAAGAGTTACTGAATCCTAAGGTACGCACAGTTCCATTTCATTGGATGATACCACATTGTTTCTTACAGTGTTCTAATAATTGATACTCTCACCATAGGAGAGAAAGTTTCTAGTTTCTTTATATACTCAGCAACATTTGGCATTGTCAGACTTCTTAATTTCTGCCAATGTTAAATAGCATCTCATTGTGCTTTTAGTCTGTGTATGTTTATTTATCTAATTACTAATGAGCCTGAATACCTTTTCAATATGTTTACTGGCCATTTGTGTTATATCTGTGAAAAATCTGTTTATTTCTTTTGAAAACTATTCAATTAGGTCATTTCTTTATCCTTATGTGTAAAGTCTTTTTCTCTTTCCTTATGTGTAAAGTCTATTTTATAGCAATCTTTTGCTAGTAATATATGTTACAGATATCTTTTTCCAGTTTCTGGCTTTTCACATTTATTATACTCTTGTTGTTCAGTCATCAAGTTGTGTCTGACTCTTTGTGACCCCATGGACTGCAACATGCCAGGCTGTCGTGTTCTTCACTATCTCCTGGAGTATGCACAAATTCATGTCCATTGAGTTGATGACGTTATCCAACCATCTTATCCTCTGCGGCCCCCATGTCCTGCTGCCCTCAATCTTTACCACCATCAGAGTCTTTTCCAATGAGTCAGCTCTTTGCATCAGGTGGCCAAAGTATTAACGTTTCTGCTTCAGCAACAGTCCTTCCAATGGATATGCAGGGTTGATTTCCTTTAGGATTGACTGGTTTGATCTCTTTGCTGTCCAAGGGACTCTCAAGAGTCTTCTCCAGCATTATAATTAGAAAGCATCAGTTCTTCACCTGTCAATATTCTTTATGGTCCAGCTCTCATATACATACATGACTACTGGAAAAACTATAGCTTTGACTATACAGACCTTGGTCGGCAAAGTGATGTCTGTGATTTTTAATATGATGTCTAGGTTTGTCATAGCTTCCCTTCCAAGGAGCAAGTGGCTTTTAATTTCATGGCTGTAGTCACTGTCTGCAGTGATTTTGGAGCCCAAGAAAATAAAATCTGTCACTGTTTCTACTTTTTACCCTTTCTATTTTCCATGAAGTGATGGGACCTGATGCCATAATCTTAGTTGTTTTTTTTTTTTAATGTTAAGTTTCAAGCCAGCTTTTTCACTCTCCTTTCACCCTAATCAGTTCAGTTCAGTTCAATCACTCAGTCATGTCCAACTCCTTGTGACCCCATGGACTGAAGCATGCCAGGCTCCCCTGTCCATCACCAACTCCCAGAACTTGCTCAAACTCATGTCAAGTGGGTGATGCCATCCAACCATCTCATCCTCTGTCATCCCTTTCTCCTGTCTTTAATCTTTCCCAGCATCAGTGTCTTTTCCAACGAGTCAGTTCTTCACATCAGGTGGCCAAAATCTTGGAGCTTCAGCTTCAGCATCAGTCCTTCCAAGGAATATTCAGGACTGATTTCCTTTAGGATGGACTGGTTTGATCTCCTTGCAGTCCAAGGGACTCTCAAGAGTATTCTCCAATACCCCAGTTCAAAAACATCAAATCTTCGGTGTTCAGCTTTCTTTATACTCCAACTCTCATGATCAGTCCTGGGTGTTCATTGGAAGGACTGATGTTGAAGCTGAAACTTCAATCCTTTGGCCACCTGATGCGAAGAGCTGATTCATTTGAAAAGACCCTAATGCTGGGAAAGATTGAAGGCAGGAGGAGAAGGGGATGACAGACGATGAGATGGTTGGATCGCATCACTAACTCAATGGACATGAGTTTGGGTAAACTCCAGGAATTGGCGATGGACAGAAAGGCCTGGCATGCTGCAGTCCATGAGGTTGCAAAGAATTGGACATGACTGAGTGACTGAACTGAAGTGAACTCACATCCATACATGACTACTGGAAAAACCATAGCTTTGATTAGACATTACTTTGTCAGCAAAGTAATGTCTCTGCTTTTTAATATGCCCTTTAGTTCCTTTTCACTTTCTGCTATTAGAGTGGTATCATCTGCATATCTGAGGTTGTTAATATTTCTCCTGGCAGTCTTGATTCCAGCTTGTGATTCATCCAGCCTGGCATTTAGCATGATGTACCCTGTATATAAGTTAAACAAGCAGGGTGACAATATACAGCCTTAACATACTCCTTTCCCAATTTGGAACCAGTCCATTGTTCCATGTCTGGTTCTAACTGTTGCTTCTTGACCTGAATACAAGTTTCTCAGAAGACAGGTAAGGTGGTCTGGTACTCCCATCTCTTTAAGAATGTTCCACAGTTTGTTGTGATCCACATAGTCAAAGGCTTTAGTGTAGCCAATGAATCAGAAGTATTTCTGGAATTTTCTCCCTTTCTCTATGATCCAACAAATGTTGGCAATTTGTTCCTCTGCCTTTTGTAAACCTAACTTATACATCTGGAAGTTCTTGGTTCACAAACTGCTGAAACCTAACTTGAAAGATTTTGAGCATAACTATACTAGCATGTTAAATGAGCACAATTGTATGGTAGTTTGAGCATTCTTTGGGACTGGAATGAAAACTGACCTTTTCCAGTCCTGTGGCTCACTGCTGAGTTTTCCAAATTTGCTGACATATTTTGTGTAGCACTTAAACAGTCATCATCCTTTATGAAATTAAATAGCTCCTTTGGAATTTCATCACTTCTACTAGCTTTGTTCATAGTAATGTTTCTTTTCTTTTTTTAATTAAAATTTATTTATTTTAATTGGAGGCTAATTACTTTACAATATTGTATTGATTTTGCCATATATCAACATGAATCCGCCACAGGTGTACACATGTTCCCCATCCTGAACCCCCCTCCCACCTCCCTCCCCGTACCATCCCTCTAGGTCATCCCAGTGCACCAGCC